>JBBPBX010016569.1:5000-10412 GCA_038048925.1 Garcialebias charrua | reverse complement strand
TTGCAGCCATGTCTGAGCTCCACCTTAACAACCACTTTGCGGGCTGAGGAATATGAGCTGTGAAATTAGATGAATCCTGCCATGGTGGAGAAAAGTGGGGTGGGGAGGTGGATTTCTGTAAAAGTTTAATCATAGCTTGTCTAGAGAAAGCCCGAATGGTAAACACATTATCTGAGACTAACCCAAACAACCATAAAGATTTTTTTTCCACCCGTCATTTACAGAGAGAGCGAGTCTGCTCCACTCTGAGGAGGAGCTCAGATCTTCCACAAATGAAAGGTGTTTTTTTCCCTCGCTCTTTCCTTCAATCATCTGTTTGCTTTGTGTTTGCAGTTCAGCCGACAGAGCGAGCGACTACGACACCCGGATGCTGCTGAGGTTTCCTCAGAGAGTCAAGAACCAGGGGACGGCCGACTTCCTCCCCAACAGGCCACGCTACTCCTGGGAGTGGCACAGCTGCCACCAGTGAGTATAATGTTTATTGTGTCCACATCAGCATCGCTCAACCTCTCTGACCTGCTTGGGCCTCGTCTGCAGACTCTTTGAGTCATATTGTAAACTGTTCACACACACCACATGCATTGTGTTCTTTTTTCAGCACAAACAAATCTGCCTCTGGATTCCCCCCCCACAATAATGACATATGCAGGCAAATTTTTTTAAACATTTTGATTAAATAATAAGATTTGCATTTAAACTGGATACATTTTCACATAAATAAGAACTTTTTTTTAACAAATCACAACAGCTCCTGTTAATTGTTTCATTTAGGCTGATCTCTACATTTAAGTCCTAAAGCAAGTGTTCAGATCTTTTAAAAGTGATGTTTTTGGGAATTTGTTGAATATCGTATTTTCCGCCCTATAAGTTGCATTGTCCAATTATATCCAATAATTGGGAAAAATCCATAAATATGTCGCTTCACCCTATAAGTCGCATCTGACGTCACCTTTGACTAGTGCTTTAATAGAGTACTGTACCCGAGTTCTCGACAGATCGAGTCCTAAAAGTTCTATCGAGGTCTTTTTGTCCCTCTCGAGTACTCGTAGTGACGTCATCACGTCGCACGGACGTCATTACGTCACATGTCACATGATCCGCACCGAGCTAGTAGACGCTACCAAATGGATTCCTCTGTGGTCCACGGATGTATGGAGCTGGTCCAGTCTTGTCAAAAAGGTAAAATGCATCGTGTTTTATTATTATGAAACAGTTTATAATTTTATAGAATGCTTTGCTGCTCATTGAATCAACTTCTGTCACCACCGTAGATTGTGACAGGAGGGGGCGGTGTTGGATTGCAGGTCACATATATAACACGGCCGAAACGGCTTCCTCTCTCGTTTCACAAACAAAAAGCAACAAATATTCATCTCTCTAGACCTATTAAAAACCTATAAACACATTAATCTCTAAAAGTAAACCTAAATTGCACAGCACTGCAGGCGGTGGTGCGGTGTTGCCCCATTTGTTTTTCAGTTTCGGTTTCAGCGCCGCACGGTACTTTCACTTTTAATATTAATAATAATAACTAATAGTTTTGTTTTTCCTGTGACTTATCTGCAGTATGATAAATGATAGGAGCATAATAAATGCTCCCAATGTTTTGTTGGTCTTTTTTTTTTTTGGTAAATAATGAAGTTTTTATGCATTTTTATATATTTATTTATTTTGCATCTTAAGAGCCTATGACATCATCAACTACTCGAGTACTAATCGAGTTTATTTATGTTAATGTCGAGTTTAAAAATGATGTACTCGTTCAACCCCTACCGCTGACGTTACGCGTCAACGCTGACAACCCGGAAATGTGGGCTGGTGTTTTGCCCAAAACGTTCAAGACGTGCACCCGCACGTGTGGGAATGGTGCATTTCTTTAAAATTTAGCAAGATAAAACCATAAAAAAATATATTTGTTAGCTGACATTATAGCAAAAGTGTTTCTGAGCTGAACTTTTCCTTAATAAATGAATATAATGGTCAAATCAACTGAATTTAAATTGTTTCGCTACGGCGGCTCAAGAAAACAAGCATGCGCAGCAACAGACATGCATTCTTTAAGATTTAGCAAGATAAACCCCTAAAAATATATATTTATTAGCTGACATTATAGCAAAAATGTTTCTGAGCTTAACCTTTCCTTACGTAATGGTCAAATCAGCTGGATTTAAATTGTTTAGCTTTGACCGTTTTCCAAATGGTTGTGCGCGCTGCGGAAATAAATTATAAATAAATTGAGTTTTTGCTCAAACCTCTCCTAAAGCTAATCAGTTGTAAATGGTCATCCAGTGATCACTTTCTGTAAGTTTCATCAAAATCTGTCCTGTTGTTCTTGAGCTATTTTGCTAACAAACACTGAAGTAACAGTAGTTCAGAGCTCCAGAGAGCAGGAGGCCGTGCTGCGACAGAGTGAGTCCGAGTAGAGGAGGCTGCCGTCGGACACATGAGCTGGGAACGGTCGGCGGACCCTAGTGGCCGAAAGTGGTACTGCACCATTTTTTTGCCAAAATGAAAAACGGTCATATCTCAGCCAAAAATTGGTCTAAAAATATGGGGGGAAAATCCATAAATATGTCGCTTCGCCCTATAAGTCGCAAGGCATGCAAATTAGGCAAAAAGGTGCAACTTATAGGCCGTAAAATACGGTAGTTATTATCTTACCTGTTGTAGATATAATTCTTTGAATGGCTTCAGATTGTAGCGCTAGTGTTTAATTTTGACCACACTGATGAGCTAACAGCTGGTCGGAGTGGGGCAAAGACCAAAGTACTGTACATTCCTGTCATCTTAACACAAGACAACAACACAACAACACAACAGCAACACAAACAAAACTGGCTAAGTGGCTTCCTGGCGATCAGCAGTGGGGTTTCTCTTGGAGTTGCTGCATCAAAGAGCAGATTTATTCACTTCTTGTGGAATATAAATCCAGCTTTTGGCTACATAGGTGCATTTTTAATGCTCCAGGTGCAAAGACTTCTTTCAGCTGCAAACTGAGCTTCTCACTTTAAGTTAGGAAAAAAAGGTGGACTTCATTTTAAAAAGGAGAAAGTGGGCAACAGAACCGCAAACAATAAATCTCAATGAGAACCAAGTTTAGTTGCAATGCATTTACAGTATTCATCTTTTTATTTTCCACTTTTTTGCAATCAAAAATATAAATCTATACATAGTGTACATTTTTTTTTTTTCCCTTTTGGCCACATGTATATTTTGACAAGTTCATTGTTTTTTTTACCTGAAGCTCGTTTGCAGTTCCAAAATGTCAAAAACGTTTCATGCAAACTTTATTTTATACACTTTTAACTTTTAGTTTCACGTTATGTGGTTATTTTCAATTTTCGGTGCAAACAGCAGCAGTGGCAGCTTGCTGTAGCACTTCCAGTGCAAACTCGATCACTTCTTGTAAGAATATCATAACATGTTGGCTGTAATATGTAATGTGAAACCTATGACAGCAGTCCATTTTAGATTTGTCTCTATTCAGACTAGCCATTAGCTCATCAGTTCAGTCAGAAATAAACTATTCTTCTAATTGAGGCCCTTATAAATCTGTTTGAAGCAGACAAGATGAGATTTGCTCTTAATTTTTCTACAGAGCCACACTTACAAAGACCCGAGCTATCATTTGAAGCATTAAAATTTAATAGGTATATGTTTGGTTTCTGTGTAAAAATAATGAAATTCTTTTTAGCTTTTCAACAAATGGTGAAACTGATCTTCAAGTGACTTTTTAAGCAAAACAATTCCTGAAAGAAAATCTGATTACCATATTTTTCGGAGTATAGGTCGCACTTTTTTATCATTTTTTCATGGCCTGCGACCTATACTCAGGTGCGACCTATATATGGCTTTTTATCACTTTCAGCTAAACAAATTTTTAAATCCAGCTCATTTCGCAATTTACGTTCATTTATTAACAAAAAGTTCAGCTCAGACACATATTTGCTATAATTTTTATCAAACAAATAATTGTTTTTAAGTGTTAATCTTCTTAAAAGCCTTGCTGTGCGCTCCTGTGGCAGACATTTGCAGCAGAGCTAAACGTAGGTGCGACCTATACTCTGGTGCGACCTATACTCCGAAAAATATGGTAATAGTTCTAAAAGGAAACATGCTCCTTTCTTGAGTTTGCTTAAAACTTCAAGTTTTTTTTTTCTTTCCACCTACAACTACCTCAGTCTATAGTTATGTCGTGATGTGAAAAATCTGGGCCGATCCTCAAGACGGAAAGCTTTTGGAGGAGATCCAACGAGCTGCTCCTGCAGTCTGCACAGATTTTTCTTGTCAGTGTTTTGAAAGTGAATTGCTGTTAAAGTCCAGACTGTTTTTCTTGTCGATACCAGAGCTGATGTATTTCAGGGGCGTGTAACCAATGCAGTTATCACCAGAGCACTTTGAAATGAAAATACACGTGTTAATCAGTAATTAGATTTAAAAAAACGTGTGTGTTTTCTGCTGCTGATCCACAGGCACTACCACAGCATGGACGAGTTCAGCCACTACGAATTGTTGGACGCCACCACGCACAGGTCAGTGGCGGAGGGCCACAAGGCCAGCTTCTGCCTGGAGGACACTTCCTGTGACTACGGATACTACAGGAGATACGCCTGCACTGCACACACACAGGTCCCAAACCTCATTGATTCATTTTGTTTTTACTTTCAAGCTTTGGGTTATGTAAAAAAATCTGCGTAGAAATTGATTTAAGGAAAACAGAAAAAATATTGTAGTCTCCTTGAAGTCGATCCAATGCTCTGTCAGGTTCTGTGTTGTTTTTTTTTTTTGGTGACTGCGTTCATTTCTTATAAACATTTTCCCTTTTTTGGCCACTGTTGCAGCATTTCTTTAATCAATTTCTGCTAGAAACATTCAGTTTTAGTTTTGGTCTTAAAGGAATAATTGACTTTTGAGCAGTTAGTGTCTTACATGTTGTAGATAATGCCTTGAACGATATCAATTTTGAAAAATTTAATAAAATTTTGACCTGGATTGATGAGCTAACGTTAAGTCTGACCAGATTTCTTCCCCAGTCTCTGACGTTCATTGTGGTTCAAGCAAACGTTATTTTACAAATAACATATTATTATTGTTTATTGGGCATGTATCAGGTTATCTTACAAACTTTACATGGCTGTCAATTTCAAATTAAATATTTATTCTGTGATCTGTGATCATTTGCAAGCACAAACATTAGCAGCATCAGCTAATGCAGCTTGGAGCACTCCAGTGAGGAATATCATAGTATTACTATTAGAATAGCATTAAAATACACAAATAAATGTGGTGTAAATATTTACAATTTAATATTTGCTTGAATTGATGTCAGACTGGAGTTGTTTTAAGACGACAGCACTTTGTTCTTGGCTTTGTTTAGACTAATTGTAAGCTCATGAAACTAAACAGATTTAA
>JBBPBX010016568.1:36856-47980 GCA_038048925.1 Garcialebias charrua | reverse complement strand
ATGTACAGTAATAAAAAATACACATTGTTGTTGAAAGTTTGGAAATCTTAAATGCTCCACAGCTCCTGGTGGGAACCCAACACATCCAAATGGTTCAAAATGGTTACATTTATCGCTCATAGTTGGTTCTGCTCAGCACATTTCCACACCCTTCTACAAGGTCACCAAGATCAGTTATTTAGTTAAAAATAGAACTTAAAGCTCAGCGTCATTATTTTAATCACTTTCTACCTGTTTCTTTTGATTTGAGTGAAAGTGGTCAGTCATTTTAAAAAAAAACATGGGCATTACTCCTGCGTGTTTGAAGAGTCTTTTTATTCTAGTCAAGTGCCTGTGCTATGCGCTATCCATCATTTACACAGATTTTATCAAAGGTGCAGTTGAGTTCAGGGATGCCGTGATGTTTTCGTCTATTAATAACATTAATCATGCTGCTCCGTTTTCAATTTTTGGTGCATTTCTAATCTGCATTTGTTCTCAGAAGACGCACAAATAGCATCACAGAAAAAAAAACTTAGCATCTGGTTTAATTTTCAAAGCACAGATTTATCATTTCTAAAACAATTCAACTTTTAATGGGGTACAGTAAAACAAATGCCCCACTGTTGCATATTAACTAAGTATTAAAACTGTTACCTTATATTGTGTGTTTTGTAGCTGTATTAAGGCACAGTTTTTACAAAAAGTAGCTTTAGGGAGTTTGTTTTTGAGCATCACACTGTGTGACTTTAAAGAAAATTTGCTGAGGCTTTCACTCCAGGGAAGATTGAGAGCTGTCCTGAATGTTTTCTACTTGTCAATATTCTTTCTCTCTGAAGAATGATGGACTCCAAATTGTTTGGACATGGCCTCGTGACCTTTCCCTGATTGATGGGCAGCAACAATTGCTTCTCTGCTGAGCTATTTTGTTCTTGGCGTTGTGTTAACGCACACCTGAACGTTTCAGAGCAACCAATTACTATAACATCCACACTTTCTAATAATCAGTGCATTTGATTAGCACTGCCTGCCTTTTACAAGATGCTTCTAATTCTTCTGGAAGCTGTAAGAGTGTATTTATTCTTCACACACTGCCTCTGCATTTCAGCTTCTTTTTTTTGGTTAAATAAATAAATAAATACAGTACACGAGTGTGATACGTCATTTGTTCATCTGAGGTTTCACTTGTGAAACGTTTAACCTGGTTTGATGACCAGATATACTTTTTAATTGTCCACTTCTACATGAAATTTGATGTGTTAACGGAAGTTTACATATTTTACTATGAGTGTATACGTTGTATGCTGTTTTATTTTTATTTACCGTAGAAGGCATCATCTGCATTGTAAGCATGACCGAAAGAAAAAGAACGGAACATTTGTTTTGATATGATATTCTATGAGATATTTATTCATAGCTAGGACCTCAGCAGTTTTGACACCACTCACAAAGTAGAGAACACAGAGAGAACATGCAAACTCCACCCAGAAGGTTCCTCGGCCAGGATTTGATCCGGCAACCGACCTGTCCAGGGTGGATAGGTGGATATGGGCATCAGTGAACCCCATGAACCAAAAAGGAAGAAGCAAGTAAAGAGGATGGATGGATGGATGGATGGATGGATGGATGGACGGATGGATGGATGTAAAAAATATGTTTCCAACAGACTGTGCGGGAACGTGCCCCGACGCTGCCCATCAGAAGTGCACTCCCTCCTGATCATCACCTGCTGCCCACACTCTCTCTGTCAGCACAGCCACAGAGAACCACCGTTCTCCATCTCCATGCACAAAATTGTCCCATCTCCTTCTACAAATTATTTTACTATCTTTATGTTTCATTTGCTTTCTTTATCATTTTTATGGAACAGTTGTATTTTCTCACAGCCTTGGTCAGCAGCTCCTCAGCAGATGCTGCCCTGAGATCAGCTTACTTTACAAAGAACAAACACACCCATAAAGTTCTGACCAATCACACAACGCATGCTACATGGTGCTGTGAGAACTACTGTAGGCAATGCACAAGGCATCAGTGGGTGACGAGAATAGAAAAATAGCTATTTTTGTCACACACCCACATCAGTGAGACAAAAGAATGGACCTTCTCATTGACTGTAAAGCAAACCTAAGTGATGGACTAGCAACCTGTACAGGGTGTACACCATCTTTAACCCAGTGACCACTGGAGGTGGCACCTGCTCTTTGTGACCGACTGACTCACTGACTGACTGATTCACTGACTGACTCACTGACTGACTCACTGACTCACAGACTGACTCACAGACTGACTCACAACTGACTCATCAAATCACAGACTGACTCACCAAACTCACTGACTGACTCATCAACCGACTCACCAACTCACATACTGACTCACTGACTGCCTCACAAAGTCACTGACTGACTCACTGACTGACTCACCAACTCACTGACTGACTCACCAACTCACTGACTGACTCACCGACTGACTCACAACTCACAGACTGACTCACTGACTGCCTCACCAACTCACTGACTGACTCACCAACTCACAGACTGACACACCGACTGACTCACAACTCACTGACTGACTCACAACTCACAGACTGACTCACCGACTCACAGACTTACTCACAGACTAACTCACTGACTGACTCACGACTGACTCACCGAATCACAGACTGACTCACAGACTAACTCACTGACTGACTCACTGACTGACTCATCGACTGACTCGCAAACTCACATACTGACTCACTGACTGACTCACCAACTCACTGACTGACTCACCGACTGACTCATAACTCACAGACTGACTCACTGACTGCCTCACCATCTCACTGACTGACTAACTGACTCTCCAACTCACTGACTGACACACCGACTGACTCACAACTCACTGACACACCGACTGACTCACAACTCACTGACAGACTCACTGACTGCCTCACTAACCCACTGACTGACTCACTGACTGACTCACCAACTCACTGACTGACTCACAACTCACTGACTCTCTGACTAGCTCACAACTCACTGACTGCTTCACCAACTCACTGACTGACTCACTGACTGACTCACCAACTCAGTGTCTGACTCACTGACTGACTCACCAACTCACAGACTAACTCACTGACTAACTCTCTGACTAGCTCACCTACTCACTGATCGATTCACCAACTCACTCACAACTCATTGACTGACTCACCAACTCCCTGACTGACTCACTCACTGACTGACTCACCAACTCACTGACTGACTCACTGACTGACTCACCAACTCACTCAAAACTCATTGACTGACTCACCAACTCCCTGACTGACTCACTGACTGACTCACCAACTCACTGACTGACTCACTGACTGACTCACTGACTGACTCACCAACTCACTGACTGACTTACTAACTGACTCACTGACTGCCACACCAACTCACTGACTTACTCACCAACTGACTCACCGACTCACAGACTGACTCACAGACTAACTCACTGACTGACTCATGACTGACTCACTGAATCACAGACTGACTCACCAACTCACTGACTGACTCACTGACTGACTTATCGACTGACTCACCAACTCACATACCGACTCACTGACTGCCTCACCAAGTCACTGACTCACTCACTGACTGACTCACCAACTAACTGACTGACTCACCAACTCACTGACTGACTCACCGACTGACTCACAACTCACAGACTGACTCACTGACTGCCTCACCAACTCACTGACTGACTCACTGACTCACCAACTCACTGACTGACTCACTGACTGACTCACCAACTCACTGATTGACTCACAACTCACTGACTGACTCACCAACTCACTGATTGACTCACAACTCACTGACTGACTCACAACTCACTGACTGACTCACAACTCACTGACTGACTCACTGACTCTCTGACTAGCTCACAACTCACTGACTGCTTCACCAACTCACTGACTGACTCACTGACTGACTCACCAACTTACTGTCTGACTCACTGACTGACTCACCAACTCACCTACTGACTCACTGACTAACTCACTGACTGACTCACCAACTCACTGATTGACTCACCAACTCACTCACAACTCATTGACTGACTCACCAACTCCCTGACTGACTCACTGATTGATTCACCAACTCACTGACTGACTCACTGACTGACTCACCAACTAATTCACTGACTAACTCGATGACTGCTTCACCAAATCACTGACTGACTCATCAACTCATTGACTGACTCACCAACTCCCTGACTGACTCACTGACTGATTCACCAACTCACTGACTGACTCACTGACTGACTCACCAACTCACTGACTGACTCACCAACTGACTCATTGACTAACTCAATGATTGACTCACCAACTCACTGACTGACTCTCTGACTTGCTCACGACTCACTGACTGCTTCACCAAATCACTGACTGACTCACTGACTGACTCCTCAACTCACTGATTGACTCACTGACTGACTCATCAACTCACTGACTGACTCACTGACTGCTTCACCAAATCACTGACTGACTCACTGACTGACTCATCAACTCATTGACTGACTCACCAACTCCCTGACTGACTCACTGACTGATTCACCAACACTGACTGACTCACTGACTGACTCACCGACTCACTCACTGACTCACCAACTGACTCATTGACTAACTCAATGACTGACTCACCAACTCACTGACTGACTCTCTGACTTGCTCACGACTCACTGACTGCTTCACCAAATCACTGACTGACTCACTGACTGACTCCTCAACTCACTGACTGACTGACTGACTGACTGACTGACTGACTGACTGACTCCTCAACTCACTGACTGCTTCACCAAATCACTGACTGACTCACTGACTGACTCACCAACTTACTGTCTGACTCACTGACTGACTCACCAACTCACCTACTGACTCACTGACTAACTCACTGACTGACTCACCAACTCACTGATTGACTCACCAACTCACTCACAACTCATTGACTGACTCACCAACTCCCTGACTGACTCACTGATTGATTCACCAACTCACTGACTGACTCACTGACTGACTCACCAACTAATTCACTGACTAACTCGATGACTGCTTCACCAAATCACTGACTGACTCATCAACTCATTGACTGACTCACCAACTCCCTGACTGACTCACTGACTGATTCACCAACTCACTGACTGACTCACTGACTGACTCACCAACTCACTGACTGACTCACCAACTGACTCATTGACTAACTCAATGATTGACTCACCAACTCACTGACTGACTCTCTGACTTGCTCACGACTCACTGACTGCTTCACCAAATCACTGACTGACTCACTGACTGACTCCTCAACTCACTGATTGACTCACTGACTGACTCATCAACTCACTGACTGACTCACTGACTGCTTCACCAAATCACTGACTGACTCACTGACTGACTCATCAACTCATTGACTGACTCACCAACTCCCTGACTGACTCACTGACTGATTCACCAACACTGACTGACTCACTGACTGACTCACCGACTCACTCACTGACTCACCAACTGACTCATTGACTAACTCAATGACTGACTCACCAACTCACTGACTGACTCTCTGACTTGCTCACGACTCACTGACTGCTTCACCAAATCACTGACTGACTCACTGACTGACTCCTCAACTCACTGACTGACTGACTGACTGACTGACTGACTGACTGACTGACTCCTCAACTCACTGACTGCTTCACCAAATCACTGACTGACTTTCTGACTGACTCATCAACTGACTCATTGACTACCTCAATGACTGACTCACCAACTCACTGACTGACTCACTGACTGACTCACCGACTCACTGACTGACTCACCAACTGACTCATTGACTAACTCAATGACTGACTCACCAAATCATTGACTGACTCTCTGACTTGCTCACAACTCACTGACTGCTTCACCAAATCACTGACTGACTCACTGACTGACTCCTCAACTCACTGACTGCTTCACCAAATCACTGACTGACTCACTGACTGACTCATCAACCCACTGACTGACTCACCAACTCACTGACTGACTCACTGACTGATTCACCAACTCACTGACTGACTCACTGACTGACTGACAGAATCTCCTTTGGTCTGCTTTAAAGACCGTGTAAAGTGAATTTCAACATTTTCTTAAATAAACATTATAAATGTGATAATTGTAATGTTGTAAATGAGTAAAAAGTCTCAAAATTGTAGCTCAATTCATTTTGAAGTTATACATGAAACTGTGTATAAAGACATGTGTGTTTCAGGATTTTTTAGGCGTGTTTTAAACGGGACCGCGTTTCGTCACGCGGTCCTCATTAGTATAGCCCCCACCCCCTGCAGCTCCAGTCATATAAATTGTTCTTCGCATGGGTGGAGCCGTTCACTCGCGACTCGCAGATAGCATCAGATAGCAATAGCATAGATATTTTGTTCATTGTTAGCTAGCTAATCAATTATGCCTCGTTCCTGCATCTTCCCAGGATGTTTTAATGGTCAGGGCACCTGCTACTGACCGTCTCCCTCCTCAGCCTCCGGACACCGCCGCCGCCTTTCCTGTTTCTTTTCTTTCTTTCTTTTTTTTATTGCTAAGCCTGTGCCCTACAAGTTCACAAGCTCCTTTTTTGCTAAGAAAATGCGACAGGTCCATTGCATACTTAGTTATCAACGTGATTACTCTTTATCTTAATCACCAACACAGCCCCCGCATGCGATGTGTCGGGTCGGACCGGTGCAGCCGCGCGAGTCCGCTCATCTTCTAAACACATAACAGCGGAGTTATGAATTATAGTTGCGTCCTCAACTTTAAAAATAAAACCAGAGTTGTTTGTGCACTAAAAACAGCGTAACTCTTGGAAAAAGGAGCAAACAGAGCAGGTTTACTGATGAACCTGTCTTCCTCCTCCACACAGTTCAGCTCTGAGCGAGAGAGTCCTCCTACTTGCTCTCTGAGCTGCAGTGCTGCGCTGAAACCACGCCCACTGCTGACACGCCCCCACAGTTCCAGACTAAGAGAAAATAATGTATTTTCATGATTTTTGACACTTAATTTTATAAGGAAAACAATGTTTTTAATCAGTCAGATTTATATGGGTGATTAATAACACATATTTATGCCATGTGATAAACTAAAAACACAAATCTAATTTCACTTTACACGGTCTTTAAACCTATAGCTCGTAGCCGGTCAGTCCAGTTGGAATAAAGTTTTATTTTCCAGACTGAGGTCATGCAAAGAGTTATCTAAAGCAGGTGAGATACTGTTCATAACATTTCCTCAGAACCCTGCTCCAAAAGCTGCTGCCTGTAAGTCCAGTTTAAAAAACATATTCACAGAACTGTGTGTGGTTTACTGTCTTAGACTAATTTGAGCTTTTGTTTCCAATCGTACTGTCATGGCATACAGATAATTTAAAGGCAAAATCATTTTCTACTTCAGCAGCTGCCAGATTGGCTTTAAAGCTCTTGGCAAAATGTTTTAATCGAATATGCTGTGTATAATTCAATAAAATACTGTTCATGGAGAAGAAAAACAAAAAAATACTTATTAGCATAGAAAAAGCTGAGATTACATTTTGCTACAAAAGTGATTGCTCATACGGTGCAAATAAAAAAAGGGAGGAAAAAATCAATATGTTTAATTAATGAGAGTAGTTTTAAAGGGTCTTTGTTAAAAGCATTTCAGAGTGTAGGCCATAGCTCGAGTGAATTCTGATGAAAAATGTGATTGGTCCAATTTTACTAAAAGATACTTTGCATAGTTCGAGACAAATCTGTGACGGCGTCAAGCCTGGAAATATAATGGGATGTTGTTGTTTTTTAAAAACAAATGTTAATTTAATTTCTTAATCCGAGCCAGAGCATTCTCAGCTGAAGGAGAAGAGTGCAGTGAGAAATATAAGCTTCTTACAGCAATTCTTAATAAGTCACTTTCTGCTCTACAATCATTTTTGACATTAAGAACTGTCAGGGTTTGTCAGGGAGTGAGCATTAAAAAAAATAAAAATGGTTTTATTTTACTTTCCCGACATGGGAAGGTCAAAGTCTCTTTAAAAGTTCTATAAATCTTTTTTAACCGTGTGATTTTACTAAATTGCACAATGAACCGACACTTTCCTCCTGGTTTCACTGCACAGCATTAAAAACAGGTTTTTCTGTCATAAAACGAGGGTGAATGATGCAGTAAGTAGGAGCTAAATGCAGGACTTCAGTAAGGCAGGTGAGGTTATTGAAAAAAAATCATAAAAATAAAATAATAAACCAAAAATAAAGTATTATAAGTGAACCTATGGCAGATCGAGCAAATCAAGTAAATCAACAGGCTCCAATTGAAGGATTCTGCTGCATTTTATTTACATCAGAAACTGGAACTCAGATTTGAAACTGTTGGCACGCTCAGCTCAACCATGTTTCAATTCCAAGTCAGAGACAGAGAAAGATTTCTAATTATCTAATGATTTATATTAACTAATGTGAGTCTATAACCATTTTTCACATTTTATGCATTTAAACACATATACGTACATTTGTATGTACTGTGTGCCACTAGTTTAGTACAAGCCAACTGAATTGGGAAATAAAAAGCTTATTGCTGCAGCTAATGCTTTTCATGCACGAGGCAGCCACGCCAGTCATAAATCTCCAAATATCTGGAATTCCAACTTTTCAGGGTCTTCCTGTTGATTTTTCTGATTTGGAGATTTCAAGTTCCAAGTCACAAAACCTTTAACAAGTTGTCAGGTTTAGTAGGAGTGGATCCAGGAAAGGTGGAAGGGACGATGCAGCGTGACCGACTCCAGTGAACTGGTTCACTAGTGACTGATTCAAATTAACCCAGCTCCATAAAGTGAACCAGATTCACCAGCTCCAACGATTATTACACCACAATGTAAACCTTGAAAAAATAGTCCATTTGTTACAACTCACCTGGACTACTGTACCATGCTTTACGTTGGGGTAAGTCAGGTCTCCCTTTCACGTCTCCAGCTCATCCAAAATGCTGCAGCTCGGCTCTTAACAAGAACTCGTAGGTTTGATCATATTAAACCAGTTTTGTCCTCCCTTCACTGGCTCCCTGTGTGTATCACAATTGATTTTAAGATTCTCCTGTTGATTTAAGTGCATTAATGACCTCATACCTCTCTGACCTATTCAACCTTATGTTCCTTCTTGGGCACTGAGATCAGACCAGCTGGTTTTGGTTGTACCAAAAACCAGGAGGAAGCTCAGAGGAGATTGGGCTTTTTCAGTCATTGGCCCTAAAGTTTGGAACAATCTGCCCCTCAACATCAGACAGGCCACTTCACTCTCTGCTTTTAAATCACACCTGTATATTCACTGATGCTTAACACGTGATTTGATTTACAATTTGATTACATACCCTGGGTGTCATTATTTACATGAACGCCCCCTACAAAACACCCTGCAGATGCTGGACGCTGGCTATCATGGTGTGCTAAGATTCATAACTGGCTGTAACTACCTTACCCATCATTGCACGCTGTATTCACTTTTGTCATCATTGACTACATGCAGACTCTCTCACTGGTACATTTTCTTTATTAAATCACTTCTTGGTATGCTGCCTTCATACATCTCCTCCTACATAGTACTGTGTGAGTGCAGCTACAGCGTGCGCTCTCAGGACATTATTACATGCAGTGTCCCCTCAATGCAGACTGAACTCTGCAAAAGGGCCTTCTCCTACTCCACTCCTGTTTCCTGGAATATCTTGCAAAAAGATCCAAAGCTCTCGACCTTGACCTCTTTAAGTGGCTTCAGACATCTGCTAAGCTCCTGGCAAAAACCAACGCAGACGTGTTCCTGTTTTTAGTGTTTTACATCGCTTTTCAACCTAGCTCTTTTTGTTTCTTTTTTTTAAATACCATTTTCTGTGTTCTTCTCAATTTTTATGCTTTTTACGATTGTCTACTGTTGTCATCGCTCTGTTAAAATCATGTCTCTTGTAAATGAGTCCCCGGGACTCAATGGGATTAACCTGTATAAAGAATGAACGATTGTTTCTCATTGTTTTTGTGTTTTTATAATTGATGCTGTTCATTTAATCTTTTTTACTTTTTTATATATTTAATTTATTCATTTTACATTAAAATACCAAAAGAAAATATAAAACCATTTCACATTATTATATGAAAAGAATACATAAAATGAAAGGTGGCAG
Source organism: Garcialebias charrua (assembly GCA_038048925.1). NCBI lineage: Eukaryota > Metazoa > Chordata > Actinopteri > Cyprinodontiformes > Rivulidae > Garcialebias > Garcialebias charrua. The sequence continues at coordinate 37,836 of JBBPBX010016568.1, read as the reverse complement.
GAAGAAGAAGAAATCTTATTTTATCTGCCCCTTTTAAAAAAACAACAATTCAAACAATAATTATCTATGAGTAACAGAGCAAAAAGAGTAACTCATCACAATTTACAAATTTCTGGTACACTTTTTAACTGAAAATTTTAGTATTTTATTAACAATTTAGTTTTGATCATTTTTTTAAACATAAGCACTGATTTTGCATTTTTAACACCATTTCCCAAACCGTTCCACAATTCAACTCCTTGTATTGAAATAGACCGTCCCTTTAAACTGGTTTTATACCGTGGTTTTGCAAAAATCTGCAGTTCCCTTATACTGTAACAGCTTTTTCTCTTAACAAAATGCATTTGAACGTTCGAAGGTAGTGTGTTATTATGAGCTCTATACATTACTAATAAAATATTACTGTATAGTTCACCAAATCATAAAACTTCAGTAATTTGAGTTGGTTAAATAATATATTTGATGGATGACAGTAAGGCTTTCTTGTAATAATTCTCACAGCTCTTTTCTGCAAAATAAAAATAGGTTTTGTTATAGTTTTGCATGCTTTTCCCCAAACTTCAACACAATAAATTAAATGTGGAACAATGATTGTATTATACAGCAAATATAGAGCTTTATCAATCAACAAATGGAATGGTTTGGAAGATACCGTTAAAAATGCCAGATCACTGTATACATTTAAGAGACTGATAAAGACGAGTTTCTTGGAAGAATATGGAAATCGTTAATATATATCTACTTAATTTGTTGTCTGATTTGATTAAGATGTTTGAGTTTTTATGTTTTTCATTTGGCTAGATTGTTATTGTCTTTGTGAATTACATTTTTTATATATAATTTGATTTACATTAGAATTAAGTAAAAAGGGGCAGTTTTCATAAGACTAGTTCTTCTTCTGCCACCTTTCATTTTATTTTATTTACATTTTTTGATTGTATTGTATGTATAATTGTCATGTTTTTAAATGAAATGAATAA
>JBBPBX010016568.1:20928-31698 GCA_038048925.1 Garcialebias charrua | reverse complement strand
TATATATATTAAGGCTTTATAAACCCTTCCCATACACTTGCAGTCTTGTTAACAATAGTGCTATGTGTTGTCATTGTATGTTCCCATTCAATGGCGAAATTAGTTCTCTGCTTTTAACCCATCGCACCTGGGATACACCCAAGTGGAGCAGTGGGCAGTTATGTAGGCACCCAGGGAGCTATTAGGGATTAGGTGTCTTGCTCAGAGACACCACGACAAGTGGGAATGGCTGGGGATCGAACCTGGGACGCCGAGTCCCAGGTCGGCTGCCCTTCCTCTACCCCATCTCGACCCCTCCATGTTCTAAACTCTTAAACCTACATCATTTTAACAACATCCATGTACTGTACAGTACTGCAAAAAATGTATGGGTATTTGCCAATGAAAATACTACAACTTGAAGGATTATTTGTGACTTTCCTGTCAGTTCTGTGAGTTTAATAGATACAGTAGAGTGTTACTTCTGACTTTGCATTGCAAAACTACCAATATTTTTACCACAACGGTTTCTCCAATGGTGTTTGCTCCCTCCATTGCTGTTCTTTGAATTTCAGCAGAAAGCAGCGGCCTGAAGCACTGTTTGGGTTCTGGGCTCTGTAGTTCTTTTGAATTGCATTACAGTCTAAGCTTCTTGAAAGAAAACTACAAAATGGCGGCACCTATCCTGAAGTATTTTTTAGTTTTTTGTCCTATTGGTTGGTTCCCATTAACTTTTTATCCCGTACTTTCCCAAATACGTTAGCCTGGTTGATACCAGACCCATGTCCTTCACTTCGCTTTGTACTAGGGTCTGGCATCTCTTCCATAGACAGCGATTTCTCCATTAGATTTTTGAATGGACCAATCAGAGAACAGAAGGCGGAGTTTTGTTAGTTAGCCTGGCGAGGTCCAGGCTATTCAGATAAAAAGCTCAGAAACCACTCGGTGGATATTTTTTCTGCTACCAGTGTGTAATTATATGTCTCTAATTTACTGACTGTTGGCCTAGATGAAACATTTGAGATAAAATTCGATTTTTTATCATTTATTTTCGTAGCGCACCCGAGGCTGTTTGGAAAATGTCAAACCGAAACTATTTAAATCCAGCAGATTTGACCATTTCGTGAATTGATTTAGGAACTGTTAAGCTCAGGAACACTTCTGATATAACGTCAGCGGTGAAATATATTTTTTATCAGCAGAGAAATAATAGTTTACCTTGTTTTATTGAAAATTCCTTCGTGGCGGCAGCCATTTTGAATGACGACGTCAGTCGACGTCGTTCAAAACTCCGCCTTCTGCTCTCTGATTGCTCAGGAACACTTCTGATATAACGTTAGCTAAGAAATACATTTTTTATCAGCAGAGAAATAATAGTTTTTTACCTTGTTTTATTGAAAATTCCTTCGTGGCGGCAGCCATTTTGAATGACGACGTCAGTCGACGTCGTTCAAAACTCCGCCTTCTGTTCTCTGATTGGTCCGGTCAAAACCTACCGGAGACATCCTTGTGGATGGGAGAAATGCCAGACCCAGCAGTGAAGGGAAATGAGAATTGAGCGGAGCTGCGTAGGAATGGCGAGGGCCAGGCTACAAATACGTGAGCAATATTAAAGGGGACCACATGTTCAAAATTCACTTTTTAATGGTTTTTTTTACTCAACTTTGGGTATTTACTTAATAAAAAAACAGTCCTAAGGCCAAAAAAATGCACCCAGTGGTTTATTTACTCTAAGTAGATTTATTTATCTTTGATAAATACACTTCGTTTCCCACTTCCTGCGGTTTGTGACGTCACAAACCGCAGCCAACCACCTCAAACCTGAGTCCAGCCCCTCACCTAGCAACCCCTGGTTAGGCTCAACCCACTTCTGTATTAAACACATGACTGTTGTTTTTCATGATTTCATCTCATCTTTTGTTTATATGTTCTTAATTTCATGTGTACAGCACTTTGTTGCAGCTGTGTTTTTTTTAAATGGCTTTATAAATAAAGTATAATTGTTATTTTTATGTTTTAGTTCAATTTTTAGTGTATTTGCGATCGCTCCCAACGCGCAGCCGGCAAAAATTAAACGAGCGGACCCCCGGCGTAGGGACCGGCGGCAACGGGACACTGCTTCTGGCGCGATGGAGCGGAGCTTCAACTGTACAGCCTCGTTGCAGCCTCGCAGCAGCCTCGCAGCAGCGAGGACCTTCTCCTTACGGATTAATTTACGGGAGACACTTGGTGAACTTTGTGTTGTCTTGACTGGAACAGCGATAACTCCCAAAATCTCTGCGTGCAACGAGCGGAGCTGGCGAACACCGGAAGAGGAACAAGCTAACATTAGCATCGGATTCGGGTGGTCTAATGCTAAAAGGAGCAGCAAATTGCGGCGCGCTCAGACGGGTTTCGGTAAGTTATCTTAAGCTAGCACTAACAGTAAGTCAAATGAGTAATAAAAAAAGAGCTAATTTTAAAACAACAACACATTACAGATACTGGCTGTTACAGAGGGCGTAAACAGATCTTTGAAGGGCGTGGACTTCAGAACTTGTATCAGAAACCGGTCGTTCAAAACGAAAGTTAAAAATGGCAGAATTAAAAAGGGTATAATTAATTATCTAAGAATTATTTTGTGTATTAAAATGAATTAATATTGTCAAGATAGCACACAGACATAACATAAAAATTTTAAAGACCTATATGTGGTCTCCTTTAAAGTTGACAATTGTGTGTTGTGTTGTGTACATTTTTACGTTGAAAAACCATGAAAGTCGAACTGCGAAGTATCAGGGACTGCTGTATGTGTTATCTTGTTTCGCAGATCTGACAGCCCTCATTTATCTGTTGCTGACTTTTTTGTCAGTCTATGAATCATTTGTTGAAATCCTGGTATTCAAGCATAAAAAGATGATCAATTGTTTGTTGTTTGCATCACTCGGAGCCCGATGATTCACAAGGGCTCCCTGGTGACAAAATGCATGAGTTGTCGCATCGGCAACATTAACGCCGGACGAGAGCTGCTTGATAATTACCGCACTGTGACAAATGTAGCAGGGCTCAGTCAATCTGCCATTTGCTGAAGATAATTGCTCCTAATGGTGCTGCTCACACCAGGACTGTTAGAAATCATCATTTCAAACTTTAGATATTCAGGTTTTTAGGCTCCAGCGTTCGGACACTCTGGGCTGCTATGGGCACACGTGAGAATTAATCTAAACCTCTGTCAAAAACCATGTTTCCTTTTTACTTAGCGCGTCTCGTAGTTATAGTCGGAGCAAAGTTTGTTAAAAAACTGGGTTATAGGAAGGACAAAACAGTGAAAAAAATCAACTCAAAGCACCAAATAGTTTAAAGCAGGATTTATTTATTTATTTTCATGTGATTTAAGAGTGGGAAAATAGTCCCACAAAGAAGAACACAGACAGGACATAAATTTTTTTTTTATTAAGTTGTTTTGTTCAGTAATGCAGTAAGAAATGGCAGTTAATAGGAAAAATGCAGGTCAAGTTTAGGTCTAACAAATCAAATCCCTTGTTTGATAGAAAAGGTTCCTCAGGATTAATAGAGGTGGTGCACTGTTGTTCTGGGCATATTTAATCTATAACCCTATTTTTAATGTGATTTTATTTATTTTTTTGGCTCTGATTTGCACGAAGCTAGCAAATAAAGGCATTTGTTTCTGTTTGTAATTGGCAGAGCGTTCAAACGCTGAACATGTCCAGCTCACCTTCAGTAACCCGTGACCACCTCAGTGCAGACTCACTGCCTCCTAAACGGAATCATGTGATATTTCCCGACTCCACAAGCTGACTGCGATCAGCTGATCGTCCCCGCAAAACGTCAACTTGTTCACATTGGTGTGTGGGACAGACTACTTCTCAACGGGCGAAAAGAAGATGCGAGGCCAAACGGACACTAACCAACAGGAAACCAAACAGCTGTTTGACTCACGTGAGCAGGAAGAGAGCCAGACATCACTGTGAGGGATTACGCAACAGATTGCTGAGATTAGGAAATCAATACGGGGCATGTGAGCAGGCCGAGAACAACAAAGACTGCAGTTTGGATGTGACTCAATGCTTGCTTACATGAACTTTGCCACTGTTTTTTCACGACCAATATATTCACCACAAAATTTATGAACACTGGTGTGTAATTTCCTCACTTGTGGTTTTTATCCATCTCATTTATTTGGAAAACACTAAAATACACGTTCACATCGACCAAAAAGCTCTTGGATGTGGGATTAGCTTCAAAAGCACACAACACCCATGAGTCATGAAGGACTTCCCGGTCAGATTGCGCACACACGTGCACACACATACATACATCACATTAACCAGCAAATCCTTTCTTTCTACTCACACTTTTGGTTGCACACCCATCTGTCTGAAGAGGGACATCTTTTCTCGGGTTGTTAGGGAAGGCTTTATAGGATTTCTTAAATTTGCAGAGAAAAGGAACTGGACTGGATCAGGTAATGTTGATGTTGTGGGCGTACAAAACCTATTGAATGTGAGATTAAACTGAGCAAATAAACTTGACTCGACTTGACATTGCAAAGAGAAATGGTGGTCATGAGTCATTGGCAGATTAAACATACACATGTATACACACATCCATGCTAAGACCACACTGTCACGTTGTCTGCAATTGTCTCAATCCATAAAATAAGGTTTTTAACAAATAGTGTAATATTTTGATGAATTTGCTTTGGGGTGATACTAAGACTAAATCGGGTGTTCTCAAGCCTTTTGGGTTCAGGGACACACTCGTAACCCTCATGTTTATTAAATAACATTTTTCAGTTTGTCTCTTTAATGCAATGGAAATATTTGTGTAACATCAATATTTAAGACCTGTTCTTTAAAGCTGCTATGTGTAAGTTTCTGTTGTGCTCAGGACTTAGAAATATTTTCAGCAGGGAAAAGCATTCTGCTCCCTCCCCCTCAGAGCCATGACTCTGAGGGGGGAGCCACAGTCCGTGGTCTACTGAACTTGAGTTCTGCTCCGCCTCCTGCTGCATGTCCGCTCGGAGCCGCTTCAATATTCTGTGTTTATATGTTAATAAAACGTTCTAAAAAATAAAATAAAACTATGAATCACTGGTCCAACAACACAAAAACACCCTGAAATCAGCAGAGCTTCACACAGCCACGTTGGACATGAGTTTTTTTTTCGCTCGTGACAAATCCATTTCCTCATTCCTGTCAGTGAAGGATGAAGCGATCACTTGACTTTTGGCAAAAAAACAAAAGAAAAGTCCAGCTCTGGGATGAAGAAGGGATATTTAATACATTTGTGTCACATACAAAACAGTCCTGCATCGCTTTGCAATCCTTTGAATGAGAACGTGCGCGGCGCTGGGGCTGGGACAGGCGGGGGCGTGGGTTGGGGCGTGACAAACAACTCTGTTTTTATTGGTTGTTGTAAGGCCGGGTCACTCTGTGTTTTTAGTGTTTTTATAAATGCTGATAGAGAAGCAAGGGGACTATAGTTTTTTTCAGAGATTACTTTGTCTAACATCAGTCTGTCAGTAGATGGTGACCGAGTGAAGAAATATGTTAAAAATATATTGTTAGAAAAGTTACAGACTGCATTACAAAGTTACATAGTGAACCTTTAATAGTGTTAATACAATTTTTATACTGTATTTTGAAACCTGGGGTATTTTTCATTCAACACACATTTAATAAAATTTTCAATTTCAGCTTCCAAAAAATTACAGTTTTGAGAAAATTAACAGCATCAAAAACCAGTGTAAAACTTTACCTATTCACATAATGAACATAATTAATTTATTGCCACTTCTTCGAATTATTACAGAAAACTCTTTACATAAAACTGAACAGAACAGCAGAAGTCAGACCAAGTACTGTAACAGGGATTCATTGTAAACTGATCGATGCCAGAATGCAATTAGTGGGAGAGCTGGGGGTGGGGTCTCCCCCATAAATTTTTGAAAAGAGTACAAGTAGATGTGATTTCTTGCCTTTAGGCACATTTTAATGGGTTAATAAACATCTACAAGTACATGCTTGTAAAAAAAATGTATATATTTAAAAAAATTGCGGACCCCAAGCACCAGCTCGTGTACCCCCAGCGGTCCGGGGACCCCAGTTTGAGATCCACTGATTTAGATGATGGGGGCAAAAAGGCTGAAGCTCACAGAAGAGAGCTGTAAAAGTTGTGTTGACAGAAGGCCAGGAGATACAAATATTACAGTACCGGTATTTGTTTTGTTTATTGGCGATATAACAAGGTTTAAGAATGATATTATGATTTTATTTCATGATTTTATTAAGAGCTGTAAGAATTATCACTAGAAAACATTACTGTCATCCATCGAGCACATTATTTTATCAACTGAAGTTATTGAAGTTCCATGATTTGGTAGATTATAGTATTTTATCAGTTATGTATAGGTCTCAGAATAACGTATTACCTTTAAATATCCAAATGCATTTTGTTAAAAGACAAAGTTATTATAACCTTAAGGGGACAGACATATTTGTAAAACCAAAATTCAGAACTAGTTTGAAGGGTCGCCTGGGACGGTCTACCTCAATCCAGGGAATTGGATTATGGAATGATTTTGAGAATTAAGTTAAAAATGCCAAGTCAATGTGTACATTTAAGAAAATGATCAAAACTAAATTGTTAAAAAAATATATATGAAGTAGCGTAATGTATATTGTATTAGTTAGAAAATTAGAAAGAGTTATTCATTTTGTTCGGTTACTGGAAGATTATTATTGTTTGAACAGATTTTTTGAAAAAAGGGGCAGATATACCGTAATAAGATTTTTTTCTTCTTTCTGCTACCTTTCATTTTTTAATATTTTGTACGTTATCATTTATGGGATTGTTTTGTATTGTGTTTTTTTTTTTATGAACAAATTTCATAAACATAAACATGTTCTCGTAACGTTACGAAAGCCTACATGAATAAGCAGGAACTTGTTGATGTAGGTGCACGCCAGATCAGATTACGTAACTGTCCAGATGACCTGATTGAGAATTATCTGGATTTGATACCTGGATTATTGAGCATGAACTTTCTTGTACCCGGTAGTTCTTAAAAACAACCCCCCAGTCACACTTCCTTACACATGTTTATGTTAAAGTTGCCGTAGGTTTGTTTATCTGTTGTAGTTTTAGTTTCATGTGCGATTCATTGTGTTTGCTGACTTGAAGAAAAGCAGCTGCTGCTTCTCTGCTCTGATTGTGCATAACGTCTTTGTGTCTGCAGGGCGTGCGTGTGCTGGTGGATGCCCGGGACAAACTGGGCATCAGCTGGCAGAGCTGCGAGAACGAGAAGCAGGGCATGCTGGTGATGTCGTGGGAGGGGCGCGTGGGCGCCTCTGGGGTCGAGCCAAGCGAGTTTCAGCTGTACGTGATGGCACTGTGCGCGCTCTGGGCAGACGCCGGCATACAGGAGGCCTACGCACGTCGCTCAGAGTTCCAGCTGGTGAGTAGATTACAACCAGATTCCCTGTTGGGTTTTGTTTGAGGCGGCACCTGTTGACATCTTGATGTGTTTCTTTTAACTGATGATAATCTGTGGCTCATTTAGAACAGTAGCAACTGTTTCACGCAAGTCTTCAAGATTAACAACCTTACGTTGTTTGGCAACTTGTAGACAAACTCATGTAAATGATGTTTCTGCTTTGGGTTCTCACATTCTGCACAAAAACTTTTTTTTTATTTTTTTTTACAAAATTTACTTCTGGCTTCCATCAGGTCTTAATTTGTAAACCGATCGATGCTGGAACACAAATAGTGGGTGGGCTGGCTGGGAGTGGGGGGTATCTGGGGGTCCTCCTCCAGAAATGTTTCAATAAAGTTGATGCCAGTTCCTGCATTTTGGTGTAATTTAACGGGTTGTTAAACATCTACGTTTACCTACACATATAAACACTCGCATCCCCCCTCCCTTACTTGATGGTTCCAAGCCGACTCTTCTCCGCTGAATTCATTGTCCGACTCCGCATGTGAAACCTCCAGGCACTCACCCCCACCACTCTTTTAGGGGCGGAGATTTTTTTTAAGTGTAGAGGTGGCTTCACTTGAAGTAGCAGATGATTGTATGTGATATTAAGTAGTAAGTGGCTGTTGTGTTTAACATTAGTGTTTATATAATTATTTTATGTTTACATATCCAATTTAAAGCTGCTATATGTAACTTTTCTAACAATATATTTTTAACATATTTCTTCACTCTGTCACTAGATTGATGTTAGAGAGGTAATCTCTGAAAAAAACTAAAAAAATATTGTCCCCTTGCTTCTCCAGGTGGTAAATAAGCATTTCTAAAAAGAAAAAGTGACCCGCCATTTTCCAGCCAATAAAAACAAAGTTTGTAACCAGCCAATAAAAACCGAGCTTGAATTTGAATCAGCCAATAAAAACAGAGCTTGAATTTGAATTTTAACAGACCACAAGGGGGCAGAGCCATATATGGCTCTGAGGGGGAGGGATCAGAATGCTTTGCTTGTTGAAATTTTTCTAAGTGCTGATGTTCTACAGAAACTGCAGACTGAACCTTTAAGTTTTATTTGTTCAAGACAGTCATATTTGTTCATAACTTTATTATTAGTAAACCTGAGAGTTCCCAGATCCTGTTCTGGCAGGAACTGGCTCAAATTAAGCGCTGGTTTCCATCATCACAAGTCGTCTCAGCAGAACCAGTTGCAGTTTGGTGTTAATTTTACTTAAACGTTTTTGTATTTGCAATTAGTTTGCATTTATTTTTCCACTTCAAGCTCTTGGCTGTACTTTTTTAAAAATAATAAACATTCAAACATTCACCCACATAAAGTGGAAGATTGTTATAAATGGGAGACTTGTGGGTAATTTTAAAACGGTACAAATTAAAGATTCATTTCATAACAGAGTATAATTCTGCTTCTGTTTTTGAAAGTACGTACTGTCAAGAGTTTCAATTGCTGAGAATCAATATATGTGAATGGGGAGTCGGTGAATATGAGGCCTGTTTGGTGGTAGTTTTTCCAAGTGAGCATCAGAAAGAATATTGAGAAAATAAAGTAGTGTCTTAACCTCTGTTACTATCTTAAACGTATGACAAAGTAAGTTTATTTGCTCTTAAAGACCAAACCGACGTCAAGAGCGAGCTTTAATAAAATGTCCCACTGCTGTCTCTCATCAGCATCATCAGAGCATAAAAATAGCTCTTAAACTCAACAGAATATCTAATTGCAGATCCGCACTAGAGGATGTACGGTTGCTTTGCAAACAGAAGCAGGAGTTCATTCATTAATCTGTAAAGTAAAAATGTAAATAAATTCACGTTTGTGTACAGACATGTCACAATGTTTAGTCTTTCAGACTAAAGTTCAATCTCAGTCAGGCGTGTTTGCCTCTCTTCCTTTTAATTAGCAACTCAATAGTTGCTTTTTTTGCCTTCGTGTGAAATATAGAACAGTTAACGTCAGATTAATGTACGACGCTCATTAACTGCAACAAACAGCCGATCAGGCGGAGCTTTCTCCCTCACAAACCCAGCGCTGATCCGTCACGTTGATTGGGCTGAAAAGACCGGGTTTAACGGAGCCGACGGTGCGTTGCACGGAAAGACAAGAGAGCCAGACGTTCACCGACCCTGCAGTGGTGCATGACAGGTGATTGCCGATGTTATGTATGAGTGCAACCTTTTGCTGATGACCCCTGAACTGAAGAGACCTTTGTTTATTGCCTGTTGCAGGGATGCGTACATAACAAAGGTTTCACCAGTCTGTTGTAGCCATGGCGTTCAGTCTTGCATTAGAGCGCCTCACAGCTTCTTTCAGACCTCTTCTTTGTGACAGAGACGAGCATGGTGCACATGAAGTCCAACACTTCATGAACACTAAAGTCCAGTTAGAGTGACTGTAATTAAAGTGAGATCTGTGTTTGGATTGAACGTACAGTATTAGCAGTGCACAGGTTCAGCTGAAAGTACCTCTTTGTTTAAACAGTTTATTATAAAAAAACAGAATACCAAGGATTTTTATTTTATAGTAAAGGATAAAGTACCGTAGCTATTATCTTGGAATGATGTGTCCACCAACATTTCTTTTCTGTCTGCTAAGTAGACTATCTTCTGTATTGTGTAAAAGTTTTAAACCACCCCTGTTCTTTTAATATTTTCAAGCAGCCAGACCTTGTTGTAATACTTTATGGTAATCTTGTTCAATAGTTCTTCAGACTTTCTGATGACTTTTCAGTTTCTCTTTGCACTTTGGCTGCTTTTTCACTCATTTCTGTCCCGTCACTGTTACATGACGGCATATTCCTTGTACTGTGAGGTTTAAAACTAGAAGGCAGGTGGAAAATTGGAGGACAAATAAAGCAGTGTCATCCCCAGCAGTTGAACGCGTTCTTAGGAAATAGAACAATAGATTAGCAGAAACCTGCTGATCATCTACTACACATATGTCAAAGTGGCGGCCCGCGGGCCAGATCCGGCCCGTGAAGCAATTATTTATGGCCCTTTGGATGATATTTAATAACTATTAGATCTGGCCCGCAAGCCACAGCCGCCCGCTGGTGTTTTGTACACGGCACGGAGTCGATCAAACTATGGAATGGATTTTCGGAACGGAGTCGTGTCTCATGAACCCAGAGTAATGAGACCCGCCTCAAATTCAGGAAATCCATTCCATAGTTTGCAGCCAGCAGCTCCAACGTGCAGACTCGGTGAGTAGCATTTTAGCTAACAGTTAGCCAACTGTTCATCGTAACATGTCCGCTGTGTGGATGTATTTTACACTAAATACCATAAGACAGCAACGTGCAATGTCT
>JBBPBX010016567.1:23725-37894 GCA_038048925.1 Garcialebias charrua | reverse complement strand
GTTCACACTCCTGGTCTTGGCAAAACTTGATTATGACAGTTGGCGCCCATTTGCTTTGATCCATCTCGACTATGACAACCAGGGATTAACAGCTAGTCGACGATACCTTGTCATTGGGGATTTGGGGATGGAGGTTTGATTTACTAGCGCTTGTTCCGTTTGTTTCTGAATGAGACATGCGGGAGATGACCTTGTCAAAGCATAGGATTTGGGTATCCTAGCAACAGCTTGGAAATGGAGCAGTAATTGTGTAAAAGGCGGCGACAGACATGTCTAACACAACAATGTTACCTACCCTTTATGTGATGTACCATGCATATCAAACTGTCATTTTCTTTTTCTTTTTTAATTATTATACCATTTCAGATTAAAAAAATAGCATCTAGTAATCCTGTTAAGCATTTCTTTACTTGTAGGCCATTTAGTAAAAAATGCATTTGTGAGTTTTAATAAAGTTTTTAAGCATACTCATTTTTTATGAAGATTTATACATGCCTATTTAATATATGTGTAGCCTTATGCAAATCATTTAGTTTAAACCTATTTGCTTAAAGGAAACGAATCAGATTTTGGGGTTTTAATGACGAGCAAGAAGTGAGACAAGTCAAATGACAAAATGGTTAAGCTGGCTAAGACTGGCGGTCTGAGTCACACCCTCCTAATCTGGCGTCCTCACCGTGCCAAACCCAACAGCTCTCAGGGCCAAATCTCAAGATTGAAGAGCTTTAGCTCCTGATTTCCCGTCAAAACATCGAGCAAATCCTCATTTCTAGCTATCCGTCTTCCCCCACACGAGTTCCTTTATCGCCCCCGCACTTATTTTACTCCTGCCATGAATACTGATGTCAATGCATCTCGAGGTAATAGCCACCATTCAGGTAGGGAGAAGCTAAGTTATCATTTTTGCATTTCAATGCATGAATAAAAAAAACGTGTTTGGGTTTCCAAACATATTTCAGCTGGGAATTAAGGCATAGAGCTTGTTTCTTCTTTTAAGATGGATAAATAGTTGCTGGTTTAAGTGCATAAACGTTGTCATTGTACAGTACATAACATTTACTCCAAAATACTTTATTTTTAGCTATTTTAAGTTGAACTATAGAAACTGGATTACCTGCAAATGTGCATTGTGACAGCTTATTGCAGAAGAACTTGCTGAAAAACAGTTGATATTAGCTAAAAAAATAAAATAAATGCTGAAATGGAAGAACAAGCCAAAATTAGCAGAAGAAAGCAGACTAAACATATTTGCTGAAATAGTTTCAAATAAGCAGAAAGCAGCACAAAAATGAGGAAATTGACAAAAAAAAATGAAATTAGCAACAACAAAAAAGCTGAAAAGTAGCAGAAAGGCAGAAAGAAGCTTAAACTACAAGAAGAAAGCAGAGAGCTAAAATGAGGGGAACATTTTAGAATTAGCGGGATATGTAAAAATTTGCATAAAACAGCTAAATGGTGGCTGAAATAGCAGAAGAAGCTGAAACTATTATATCTAAGCTGAAAGGAGTATAACTAGCTGAAATTATCAGAAATAAGTTAATTAGGCTGAAAGTAGCAACATTTACCACAATATTTTTAATTTATCTGAAAACAGCTGAAATTGTCTAGAAAATGCTAACAGTAGCTGAACAAGTAGAACGAGCTTAAATTAGCATAAGAAATCAGAAATAACATATCTTTGCAAAGATAGGCTTAAAGAGGTAGAAATTAGCACAAAAAGTGGACAATATCTGGAAAATAAGCTGAAATTACAAACACACACACACACACACACACACACACACACAAATGCTGAAATACAGTTAGAAATCAGAAAGAAGCTTAAATTACCAAAATGATGTGGAGAGAGCACATTTTTGCTAAATTAGGCAGAATATGTTATTCATTATTAATGCTAAAATGTGGAATTAGATGAAAAAGTGACAACAGCAGCTAAATAGAAGCTGAAATGGTAGTAAAAGCTGAAACTTGTAGAAATAAGCTGAATGGTGCATACGCCGAACTTACCAGAAATAAGTTAATTAGGCTGAAAGTAGCAGAATTTACCACAAAAAATGTATTTACCTGAAAACCGTCGAAATTGACTAAAATTATCAGAGTCAGAGAGTCTTTATTGTAATTTGCACCGCATGTGGTACATGTGATGAAAACGAGATTATGTACACGGGGTCCCAGTTACATCCAACAACAAATGCAAGAGAAAAACAGTAATAACATCTAGAATTAACTAAGAAAAACATCAACTAGTAATACACTAAGCCTAATATAGTGGGAATAAACAGCAGCACGAACATGAGTTTGTATGAGCAGATGGTCACAGATGAACACAGCAACAAGAAAACAGATCAGCATCAGTATGATGTGATATTTTGCAGTGTTTATTTTTTATTTTATTTTTATTTATTCATGAGTCTAACAGCCTCAGGGTAGAAGCTGTTCCTCAGTCTAGTGGTTCTACATTTGATGCTCCTCAACCTCCGTCCTGAGGGGAGTGGGGCAAAGAGTGAGTGTGCTGGGTGAGTGGGGTCTTTCATGATGCAGGTGGCTCTTTTCCTGCATCTGGAGGTGTAAATGTCTGTGATGGTGGGGAGACTGACTCCAACAGACTTCTGTGCAGCCTTCACCACTCTCTGTAGAGCTTTCCTCTCTTCAACTGTGCAGCCTCCATGCCACACGTTGATGCTGGAGCACAGGATGCTCTCCACTGCACACCTGTAGAAGGAGGTGAGGACTGGGCTGCTCAGACCAGCTCGTCTCAGCCGTCTGAGGAAGTAGAGTCTCTGATGACCTTTCTTGATCAGGCTGGTGGTGTTGTTGCTCCAGCTGAGGTTATCATTCATGTGTACACCCAAGTATTTGTAGCTGGAGACCACTTCCACTGCAGACCCACCTATTTTCAGTGGGGCATGGGTGTGTTTGTTCCTTCTGAAGTCCACAATCATCTCCTTTGTCTTCTTCACATTCATGTGAAGATTGTTCTCTTTGCACCAGCTCTCCAGGTGTTCCACCTCCTGTCTGTAGCTGGACTCATCATTGTTTGTGATGCATCCCACCACCGCTGTATCATCTGCAAACTTAACAATATGACAGCCTGGAAGTGTGGCTGTACAATCATATGTGAGCAGAGTGAACAGAAGGGGGCTCAGCACACATCCTTGAGGAGAGCCAGTGCTGAGGGTTATGGTGGAGGAGGAGAAGTTGTGGATCTTCACGGACTGTGGTCTGTTTGTTAAGAAGTCTAGTACCCAGTTACAAATAGAGGGGCTTAGTCCAAGTGTAGATAGTTTGTCTATCAGAGTTTGGGGGATCATGGTGTTGAAGGCAGATGTGAAGTCCACAAAGAGCAGACGCACGTATGAGTCCTTCTGATCCAGGTGGGTGAGAGCAGTGTGGACCACGGAAGAAATGGCGTCCTCTGTTGATCGGTTCTCACGGTATGCATTAACTGTATCATCAGCATAGAAATGTAAGGATGCATCAGGGATGCAGTGACCTACATTAGCTATGTAGATTGTAAAGAGAGTGGGTCCTAAATGACAATGGTAAAATTATAAAACGGTTGCTGAAAAAGTAAAATAAGCTTAAATTAGCAGAAGAAAGCAGAAAGAACACATGTGCAAAATTAGGATTGAAAAGGCAGAAATGAGCACAAAAATGTGGAAAATATACAAAGTACAACTGAAAAGCAGCAAAAATTTAAAAAGAAGCTTAAATTACTAGAAATAAGTGGAGAGATCACATTTTTGCTGAATTAAGCTGAATTTTTTTTATTATTCATTCAACCTTTATTTAGTCAGATAAATCTTATTGAACCTCATGGGCTCATTTACGAAAGCGACCTGCTAAAACTAAAGAACGATGAACAGCAATGGTAGAATTTCCTTAAACAATAAACAATAAACAAACAATAAACAATAAACAATAGAAAACAAAAAAGAGAAAAAACAAAAGAAAGAAATACTTTTTTTTTTAACAAAGTATCAAAAAACGAGCAAAACATAAGGTAGACGTATAAAATCAAAGACAGGAACAAATCTGCATTGGTTTTTGCCAGGATTCCAACAGATTCTGAAAACCATTTAGAGAAGTCAAGGTCGAGAGCTTCAGATCTTTTTGTAAGATATTCCATGAAGCAGGAGCGGAGTAGGAGAAGGCCCTTTTTCCAAGTTCAGTCCTCACTGACGGAACACTGCAGGTAATCATGTCCTGAGAGCGCACACTGTAGCTGCACTCACGCAAAGACATGTAGGAGGAGATGTATGAGGGCAGCAGACCAAGAAGTGATTTAAAGATGAAAATGTACCAGTGGAAGAGTCTGCGTGAGGTTAATGATGTCCAGTTAACCAGTGAATACAGGGTGCAGTGGTGGGTACGATAATCACAGCCAGTTATGAATCTTAGTGCACCATGATAGACAACATCCGCAGGGTGAAGAGAGATGTGAATCGATCAGGATACCCAGATATTTATAGGAATCAACAAACTCAATAGGGACACCATTTGAAGATAAAATCAGAGGAGGATCTGCTGGAACCGCCTTCCTATTTGAAAAAAACATCCCTTTTGTTTTATCAGCATTTAGGACAAGTTTGAGACGGAACAAATCTGACTGGATGATGTCAAAAGCGGATTGCAGTAACTGGAAAGCCTTAGCTACTGTTTTAGCTCGGCAGTAAACAACTGTATCATCAGCATAGAAATGTAAGGATGCATCAGGGATGCAGTGACCTACATTAGCTATGTAGATTGTAAAGAGAGTGGGTCCTAAAACTGAGCCTTGTGGTACACCATTTTTAACTGTTAAATAGCTGGAAGAAGTACCGTTATGTTGAACACATTGCCTCCGATTGGAAAGATAGTTAGAAAACCAACCGATGGTGTGATCAGAGAAACCGATTTCTGAGAGCTTATGACACAGGATGTTATGATCCACAGTGTCAAAAGCTTTAGACAGGTCTAAGAAAAGTGCAGCACAATAGTCCTTAGCATCCAATGCTTCAACAACATCATTCAGAACCTTCAGAGAAGCAGTTGTTGTGCTGTGTTTTTTCCTGAAACCAGATTGATGGAGAGGTAAGATGTTAAATGAGTCCAGATAATTTTTGATCTGAGAGTTTATCAGTTTTTCTAGAACCTTGGCTAAGATGCAGAGTTTAGAGATCGGTCGATAATTGTTCAGTGAGGTGGGGTCACCTCCCTTCAGCAAAGGAAGAACAAAGGCTGTTTTCCAAGCATCCGGAATGGTGTTTTGGCTTATGGACAGATTAAAGATGTGGGTCACAGGGACTGTGATGATATGAGCAGCCAGCCTTAAGAAATAAGGTGGAAGTTCATCTGGACCTGCAGATTTTTTAGGATCAAGATCATTTAACAGTTTATTTAGTGCAAAAAATGTGGAATTAAATGAAAAAGCTAAAATAATTGGCATAAAAGCAGCTAAATAAAGTCAAGTCAAAGTCAAAGTCAACGTTATTGCCAAAACTGCAATATGTACAGGACATACACAGGATTGAAATTGCGTTTCTCTCAGTCCCTCGGTGCAACAGTAACCATTTAAACACTAAACACTAAACAATTAATAAACAAGCATAAAAAGAAATAATAAAAGTTTAGTACTGTCCTGAGTTTTTTGCATAGTAGTTTTTCATAGTAGTATAAAAGTATAAAAATGTTCACCAACACCAAAAACACCAACATTTAATAAACATAATCATAAAATGAAATAGAGTGTAATACTGTCCTGAGTTATAGAAGCTGAAATAAGCTAAATAGAAGCTGAAATAGTATAAAAAGCTGAAACGTAGAAATAAGCTGAAAGGAGCATAGGCTGAAATTATCACAAAGAAGTTGGAAGAAGCACAAAAATATTGTAGTTAGCAGAAATAATCTGAAAAGAGCATAAGATAGCTGAGATAAAACAGCTGAAATTAGCTGAAAGTAGCTGATTTTTTTTTAAATTTGCACAAGGAATCTGAAAGAAGCTGAAGCAGAACAAAATGTGAAAGGAGCAGAAAAAGGTTGTGAACACGTCTGAAGATTTGAAGGATGTAAAATGAGCTCAATTCATTTCTATGAGGAAATAAGGGGCAGAAAAGGCCAAATATTTCAAAAAGCTAAAGTTGCACCAATATAAAAAGTTGTAGCGGGATTGTGCTAAAAGAGCTGAATGTTTTGATTTATGATTTGTTGTAAAAGCACAACAATTGTGGAGTGAGAAAGATGCCCCAAAAATGTATGGAATAAAAATTAATCACCCCCTCCCTGGGCTGCCACCTTACCGTGGTGGAGGGGTTTGAGTGTCCCAATGATCCTAGGAGCTATGCTGTCAGGGGCTTTATGCCCCTAGTAGGGTCACCCAAGGCAGACAGGTCCTAGGTGAGGGACGAGACAAAGCGCAGCCCACAAGACCCCTTATGATGAATAATATAAATGGAAACAATGTTCCCTCGCCCGGACGCGGGTCACCGGGGCCCCACTCTGGAGCCAGGCCCGGAGGAGGGGCACGTTGGCGAGCGCCTGGTGGCCGGGCTTTCACCCATGGAGCTCGGCCGGGCACAGCCCGAAGAGGAGACGTGGGTCCCCCTTCCCATAGGCTCACCACCTGTGGGAGGGGCCAAAGGGGTCGGGTGCATTGTGGAATGGGTGGTGGCCGAGGGCGGGGACCCTGGCGGTCTGATCCTCGGCTACAGAAGCTGGCCATTGGGACATGGAATGTCACCTCTCTGGTGGGGAAGGAGCCTGAGCTAGTGTGTGAGGTTGAGAGGTTCCGGCTAGAAATAGTCGGACTCACCTCAACGCATGGCTCTGGCTCTGGAACCAGTTTCCTTGAGAGGGGTTGGACACTCTTCCACTCTGGAGTTGCCCCTGGTGAGAGGCGCCGAGCAGGAGTGGGCATACTTGTTGCCCCCCATCTTGGTGCCTGTACGTTGGGGTTCACCCCGGTGAACGAGAGGGTAGCCTCCCTTCGCCTACGTGTGGGGGGACGGGCTCTGACTGTTGTTTGTGCCTATGCGCCGAACGGCAGCGCAGATTACCCACCCTTTTTGGAGTCCTTGGAGGGGGTATTGGAGGGTGCGCCTCCTGGGGACTCCCTTGTTCTGCTGGGGGACTTCAACGCTCACGTGGGCAATGACAGTGAGACCTGGAGGGGTGTGGTTGGGAGGAACGGCCCCCCTGATCTGAACCCGAGTGGTGTTCTGTTGTTGGACTTCTGTGCTCGTCATGGATTGTCCATAACGAACACCATGTTCAGGCATAAGGGTGTCCATATGTGCTCTTGGCACCAGGACACCCTAGGTCGTAGTTCAATGATCGACTTTGTTGTCGTCTCATCTGATCTGCGGCCGCATGTCCTGGACACTCGGGTGAAGAGAGGGGCGGAGCTGTCAACTGACCACTACCTGGTGGTGAGTTGGCTCCGATGGTGGGGGAGGATGCCGGTCAGACCTGGCAGACCCAAACGTATTGTGAGGGTCTGCTGGGAACGTCTGGCAGAGTCTCCCGTAAGACGGAGCTTTAACTCCCACCTCCGGGAGAGCTTTGAACACGTTCCGAGGGAGGCGGGGGACATTGAGCCCGAGTGGGCCATGTTTCGCGCCTCTATTGTCGAGGCAGCTTATCGGAGTTGTGGCCGCAAGGTTGTTGGTGCCTGTCGTGGTGGCAACCCTCGAACCCGGTGGTGGACACCGGCGGTGAGGGATGCTGTCAAGCTGAAGAAGGAGTCCTATTGGGCCTTTTTGGCCTGTGGGACCCCGGAAGCAGCAGATAGGTACCGGCAGTCCAAGCGGCATGCGGCTCGGGTGGTTGCTGAGGCAAAAACTCGGGCGTGGGAGGAGTTCGGAGAGGCCATGGAGAATGACTTCCGTACGGCTTCGAGGCGATTCTGGTCCACCATCCGGCGTCTCAGGGGGGGAAAGCGGTACGCGACCAACACCATTTATGGTGGGGATGGCGTGCTGTTGACCTCAACTCGGGATGTTGTGAGTCGGTGGGCGGAATACTTCGAAGACCTCCTCAATCCTACTGGCACGTCTTCCACTGAGGAAGCGGAGCCTGGGGACTTTGGGTCGGGCTCTCCAATCTCTGGTGCTGAGGTCGCCGAGGTGGTTAAAAAGCTCCGCGGTGGCAAGGCTCCGGGGGTGGATGAGATTCGTCCTGAGTTCCTTAGGGCTCTGGATGTTGTGGGGTTGTGTTGGCTTACGCGACTCTGCAATATCGCGTGGACATCGGGGGCAGTTCCCTTGGATTGGCAGACTGGGGTGGTGGTTCCCCTATTCAAAAAGGGGGACCGTAGGGTGTGTTCCAACTATAGAGGGATCACACTCTTAAGCCTCCCTGGTAAGGTCTATTCAGGGGTTCTGGAGAGGAGGGTCCGTCGGATAGTCGAACCTCGGATTCAGGAGGAGCAGTGTGGTTTTCGTCCTGGTCGTGGAACACTAGACCAGCTCTACACCCTCAACAGGGTCCTGGAGGGTGCGTGGGAGTTTGCCCAACCAGTTTACATGTGCTTTGTGGACTTGGAAAAGGCATTCGACCGCGTCCCTCGGGGGGTTCTGTGGGGGGTACTCCGGGAGTATGGGGTACCAGGCCCATTGATATGGGCTGTTAGGTCCCTGTACGACCGGTGTCAGAGCTTGGTCCGCATTGCCGGCAGTAAGTCAGGCTCGTTTCCGGTGAGAGTTGGACTCCGCCAAGGTTGCCCTTTGTCACCGATTCTGTTTATAACTTTTATGGACAGAATTTCTAGGCGCAGCCAAGGTGTTGAGAGGATCCGTTTTGGTGGCCTTAGAATCGCTTCTCTGTTTTTTGCAGATGATGTGGTCCTATTGGCTTCATCAGCTCGTGATCTACAGCTTTCGCTGGAGCGGTTTGCAGCTGAATGTGATGCGGCCGGGATGAGGATCAGTTCCTCCAAATCCGAGGCCATGGTCTTGAGCCGGAAAAGGGTAGCATGCCCTCTCCGGGTCGGGGAGGAGGTCCTGCCCCAAGTGGAGGAGTTTAAGTATCTCGGGATCTTGTTCACGAATGAGGGAAAACTGGAGCGTGAGATCGATAGGCGGATAGGTGCAGCGTCCGCAGTGAAGCGGGCGCTGTACCGGTCTGTCGTGGTGAAGAGAGAGCTGAGTCAAAAGGCAAAGCTCTCAATTTACCGATCGATCTACGTTCCCACCCTCATCTATGGTCATGAGCTTTGGGTTATGACCGAAAGAACAAGATCTCGGATACAAGCGGCTGAAATGAGTTTTCTCCGCAGGGTGGCTGGACTCTCCCTTAGAGATAGGGTGAGAAGCTCAGTCATCCGGGAGGGACTCGGAGTAGAGCCGCTGCTTCTCCACATCGAGAGGAGCCAGTTGAGGTGGCTCGGGCATCTGGTTAGGATGCCTCCTGGACGCCTCCCTGGTGAGGTGTTCCGGGCATGTCCCACCGGGAGGAGACCCAGAGGAAGACCCAGGATACGCTGGAGGGACTATGTTTCTCGGCTGGCCTGGGAACGCCTTGGGATTCCCCCAGAGGAGCTGCTCCAAGTGGCTGGGGAGAGGGAAGTCTGGGCCTCCCTACTTAGGCTGCTACCCCCGCGACCCGACCCCGGATAAGCGGAAGAAAATGGATGGATGGATGGATGGAAAAATTAATCACTATGCTTCATAAACATTCACACAATAATTTATCTTCAGTTCAATTCTCAACACGCATCATAACATAGTTTGCTACAATATTTGTTCTTATTTGTAATAGTACACCTGGTGTTTCCTTTAAATGAATGAAAGAAGAGAGAACATCCATGCTCCTACACGCACATGGAAGAGCTCGTACTGAACACACTCCTCTCCAAACAGACGAACAGAATCCCGAGTGGTGTGTGACAGAGATAAGGAAGTGTCTGTCATATTTGTATTATTTTTCCCACTTATGTCACATCGTGATTGGAGTAGAAAAAAAGTGACAATATATTTGACAAGTGACAACTAAGAATTACCGGTACTGATAGGACTGCACTGATGTCAGACGCCTCCGATTATCGATTGCATTTCAAACGTTGAAAGGTCGAGTTCGAGCCGTAACCTTCGCAACAAGCAATAACCACCGTGCACATCACGAGTAGTAATTCCTGTGAAACACTACTCATGAATTCCAGGTACAAATCAACAATACTTGTACGTTAATGACTTCCAACTACTTGCAAGATGTGAAAACACCAGAATAACCGTAATGTTTGTGCGTCAGCGTAAATGAATAAAGGAGTGCATCGGAGAGAAAAAGTGGGTCATCCTTATTTGTGATGGTGTTTGCAAACTAAGTGCAAGCTTAAAACGAATGAAAGGACAAAATGACAGAGCAGTTTGTCCACACATTTGCAAAAAAAATTGGAATTATGCTCTCTCCTTGTGTTCATGTATGCAACAATGTGGGAGAAAGACACAAAAAAACAAGTGTGGTTAAAGACATCTGAGGTTGAGCTTTGTTTTGTGCTGCAATTCGTAAAATGGGTATTCACATTTTTACTGTAAAAGTTTGTGAACAATTGCCATATATTTTACTGTTGAAAATAGAGTTGCATTCGGGCCTAAAAAAAATCTGACACAACACGGCCCGAGCCCGTAGGCATTGTGTTTGTGCCTAACCCGACTAATTAACTCTAATTAGAGGCCCGAACCCGAAGCAAACCCGACGTGTTATTTTAATTAAGCTTTTACTGCTTTTGTAAGCAACTCACTTTGACATGATAGTTTAAAAAACGCATTTCAAAGAAAGAAAGATATAAGATTTTTTGTTTATTAACAATAGGGGCGTGAATCTCTCAGTGTCTGGAGAATCGATTTGATTCCGATTTTTGGTGTCACGATTCAATTAAAAATCGATTTTTCGATTCAGAAACGATTTTTGATTCAGAAACGATTTTTCTATTAAAATGGTCATACATTTAGTTTCAGTTTTGTAACTGACAAGCTGAAAAGAATAAACAACAATGTAAACAAATAGAACATTTATTTAAAACAATAATTTTAGGTTCCTTATTGTATCAAATTTTTTGCATCGTTTGATATTTATACCAAAAATAGGAACAAATAATACAGGAATGCATTAAATTCTGTAACTTAAATAACCAGTATTAGGTTAGCTTTTTGCTCTGTTACTTATAGAAGATTATTGTTTGAATTGATTGTTTGAACTTGTTTTGTTTTTGAAAAAAGGGGCAGATAAAATAAGATTTCTTCTTCTTTCTGCCACCTTTCATTTTATGTATTCTTTCATATACTATGAGATATGGTTTTATTTTCTTTATCTTTTGGGTTTTAATGTAAAAAAATAATAATAATAATATCGATTTTGGGGCTTTTAGAATTGATTCTGAATCGCCAGGACTAAGAATCTAGATTCTTTAAAAAATCATTTTTTCCCCTGCACCCCTAATTAACAAGTCACCAAATGGAAATTAATATTTAAAAAATCAACTATAAAGATGGGATATTACTGTATACAGATGAACAAAGGTATTTTTAGAGCAAAAATATTTGGAAAAACATAGAAGACGGCTATTTTAATTGAACACATTGGTCGCTTCGGCTTTTTTTAGCTTCAGGTGTTGCAAATTCTTCCACGGCAGATGAATGAAGGGTGGGGAGTGGGACAAGTGTGGCCAACGATCCGGTGATCCATCTGAAGCTTAACAGGACTTTTTTTTTTTAACCTTTCAAATGGACAGTCAGCGGATGCACACGACCGATAATCCGGTGATCCATCTGACGCTTAACATGACTTTTTTTTTACCTTTCAAACGTATGGTCAGCGGATGCACATGGCCGATGATCTATCTGTATTATTAAATATTTTTGCTTAATGGGAATTTTTTATTTTTTACCTCTTTCAACTGGCCGGTCAGACGCACGCGGCCGATGATCCGGTGAGCCATCTGAAGCTTAACAGGACTTTTTTTTTTAAACAGCACTTTTAAAAACCTCTTTTAACCATTTTTTTTAAACGTTTTTCAACCAGCCGGTCAAAGGACACATGCGGTTGATGATCCGGTGATCCATCTGAAGCTTAACATAACTTTTTTTTTTAACTTCTTTCAACTGGTCGGTCAGACCTGAGCGTGCACCTGACACACATCAGCAGGTTTCATTGTGCTGGCTTCGTAGAGTTCTCCCGATTTTAGATTTTGTGTAATATCTTCCAGCTCAATTGTGTCACTTGTTGTGGGTCAATTGCAAATCCTCAGATGTGTGATATTTGGGGGCCGAGATGGTGTAGAAGTAAGGCAGCCGGTTCAAGACCAGAAGGTCTCGCGTTTGATCCCCGGTCACGGCATACCTCGTTGTGTCCCTGGGCAAGACACTTAAAGGAGCTGTATGTAACTTTTCTAACAATATATTTTTAACATATTTCTTCACTCTGTCACTACCTCCTGACATACTGATTTTAGACAAGTAATCTCTGAAAAAAACTATTGTCCCCTTGCTTCTCTAAAAGCATTTCTAAAAAGCCACAGTGACACGCCGTTAACCAGCCAATAAAAACAGAGTTTGTAACCAGCCAATAAAAACAGAGCTTGAATTTGAATCAGCCAATAAAAACAGAGCTTGAATTTGAATTTCAGCAGAGCAAGGGTAACAGAGCCATATATGGCTCTGAGGGGGAGGGACCAGAAACGTGTCTCTGTTCAAAATTTTCCTAAGTTCGTGTTCCAGAAATTACATACTGAACCTTTAACCCTGAGTTGCTCCCGGTAGGACTGGCAGCACCTTGCAAGGCAGTCTACCGCTACTGGTGTATGAATGTGTGTATGAATGGGTGGATGGTTGGTACTGTGAAGCACCTTGGGGTCCCTCAAAGTGGGCTGGAAAGCACTATATAATGCCCCTTTTCCACTCGCTCGGCGCAGAGCGGATCAGTCTGGTCCAGTCTGGTTCAATTCGGATCGGCTCACATGTAGCTCTGTCTCCATTCACTTCTGTAGCCCTTCGGTGGGCGGGGTGTAGGATCCTACTCTCTCACACGTGGTGGAGGTAGTGTTCCCTTAACTATTTTCTTTTGCCATGATATCTATTATGTTCGAGCTCCAACAATACGATCAGCTACGCTTCGGTTTGGTGCGGGCGAGGACAAGCTCAGATGGAGGATCTGTTGTTGTTGTTCTGAAAAGACCCACAATGCACCTTTTCCCTCCAAACAGCCTCCTCCCCCCCGACCAATCAGTGACCGACAGTGTTTATGACGTGAAAGACGGCGCGCTTACAGCTCGCCTGAACCCTGCTCTGAAATCAGTCCGGAATCGCGGTGCGGCGTGGCTCATATGTGAGATGGAAAATGCGTCCAGCTCGCTTCTGGCACGCATATATTGCGCAATAACTGACCCGAACCGGCAAGTGGAAAAGGGGCATAAGTAAGCTCCATTTACCATTTACCATAAGAGCAAAGCAAGGCCGGTGGGACCACATGCGCAATTGTTGCGCAATGTGCCAGCTCTACTCTCACTTTTCTCAGTCTGATAAACTGCCGCACTCTTATTTTCTTTCTTTCCTCATCAGTAAACATACTGCCTTAACCTTTACAAGTAGATCAACACATTTTTATATTGTGCATTCTTTAGTTTTCTTCGTGCTGTATGACACGTAAAACCTCACCACAGAAGTCCAAGCCCAATCTGGCCCGCCCATCAAGCACATAATTTTAGCCTGACCCAACCTGAATTTCGGGTCGGGTTTGGGTCGAGCATGGGCTCGGGTCAGAAATCGCAATTCTGCTCTCTCTCACTCACACCTAGGGACAATTTAGATTCACCAATCAGCCTAACATGCATGCTTTTGGTCTGTGGGAGGAAACTGGAGTGCAGTAGTGCCTCACTATATTGTGGTTCACTTTTTGTGGCTTCACTGTATTGTGGGTTCTTTAAACCCAGGTGTTTTATATTGTGTTAATGGTACATGCTGTGCACTACTGTACATTCATCTTATCATCTTCATTGTGATCGTCAAAGTGTCAAAGTATATGAAGAGTTTATAAGAGAGTGGGAAAGGTTACTAAAGCCTTAAATATGTATTGTTTCCCCTACCCCTATACAAGCTAGGCACCATGCGTATCAAACCGAATCCCCTCCCACATCAGCACTGATGTAGAGCAAAGCTAGCTGCGTGCAATGCAGGCATGCTAGCTAAAACGTTAAAAGCA
>JBBPBX010016567.1:0-19614 GCA_038048925.1 Garcialebias charrua | reverse complement strand
TAGACAAAACTTTGAGAATATAAAATAAAATCACAATATGTCATCTTTTATTCTGAAAAAAAGTAAATAAACGGTTATAGCTAAATTAAAGATTTATTACCAAATAAAAGGAACTAAATAAAGTAGATAATTTGTAAACATCAACAAAATGAGCACCGATGTCCCCCGTCTCTGAAACGTTTGAATAGTGAGTGTTTGTAGGTTTTTTTTATGACCTTTTTCTGGACTGCACAGAAAAGGGAATGCAAGTAAACCTTAATGTTTTCTCAAAGACTTTGAAGTTGTTAAAAGTCGCTGTGTTTAAGAATAGATGTGGCAGTTGTTGGTTTTGCTGTTGTTGTCTGAAGCAATGTAGAATGACGGATCCTGGCAAATGGATGGAGCAATTTTGTCCATGACCATTTTTTTTCATTTACCCTTTATTTATACAGGTTAGTCTCATTGAGCCACGATAACTCATTTTCAAGAGAGACCTGTTTAGGGAGCAGAGAGTGGGGGTTAAGGACCTTGCTCAGGGGCCAAGAGTGGGGTGAATGAGGGTGGAGCCAGGTGTGGGTGTTTCACCTTTTTCCACCCACATTTTTTGATGTTGTACCGGGGCTTGAACCAGCGATCTTCCGATCACAGGCCCGTCTCTAACCTCTGCGCTACCACTCCACAGGAACAGCAGCAGAGCCTGTGTGTGACCTGTGGTGGCCTTGGCTACCATAGATTAATATTCCGCCACCCCACAGGCATCGCAACAATTATATGTGAATGGGATACCACCCCACTGCATTAAAACATATATTAATTCGGACCCCCCTCCCCCATCCCCACACACATACGCACACAATAACCATGAAATATAAGTTCACCCAGTGCTATTTCTTTTTCTTCATGAACAAATCCATTCCACTCGAATAATAGGAGTATACTCAAACCACTAAAAGTCCACTTGGGGTTTTCCTGATTACAACAACTCCATGCCACATGCAGTGTTTCCCATCGGTCATCTGCCTTAAGGATGCTTACTCGGGATGGAAGAGGAGACACCTCTGTTTTGTGTGCTAGCTTAGCGCTACATTACAGGTTTTGACAAGGGTGTGTTTTAGGATGTGTGAGAGAAGTGGAACACTACATCTCTAGCATCTTAGCTGATGCGTCTGCATTGCGCACAGCTAGCTTAGTGCTATGTTAGTTCAGGTATAGTTCGACTTGGGAGGGATGCTTGAGAGTAGTGAAGCGTGCTCTATTCACACAAGGAGACCTGTTGGTCAGGCTACTTCTTATTGCTCTCTAAAACAGTTATTGAATCAAGGGTTTGCTCATGTAGGTAAGGGTATATGTTTAACAATTCATTACAATATAGCAGCATGTAGGAAATGGCTATTAACCTTTTTGGGGGGGAGGACCCCCATACTCCCATCACAAATATTTCTGATGCCAATGCATCATCTCATTCATTTGAAGAAACTATATTTTAGCAATACAAAAACTAGAAAGTATAGTTTCCATATGTTACTTCAATAGGAACATTTGTAACTCCTAGATGCAGCCGCACACTAAAATGACATGCTCTTTATGAAGTTATACAGCTCACGTTTACATATGTACATATTTGGTAGCAGCCATTTTGAATTGTAACATGGCAACCCAATTTACAAATGAACCTTTAGATGTAGCCACGCACCAAAATGCAAGTTGACAAGTTGCACATTTTCCATTGCATCAAGCTCACAACACGGACAGATGGTATTTCCAATGCCCTCTCATCGCTCTGCGGGGGTACAAAAATGGGGCAACAAGTGATTTATGAATTTTAATCAATTCGACCCTTAAGTGGGTCAAATGTGAAAAAAAATGACTTCAGTTTTCTTTCAGGAGCTGCAGCAGCACATTAGACGTGTGTCATTCCAGACTGAGGCTGATTCTACCCCTAACCACCACCCCCAATCAAACCTGATGCTTTGTCTTATTCGCACGTACCCACACTTGTTTAGTTAACCTGTTCTCCTTTAGTTTGTCAGATGAAATGAGTTGAGCTGCTGCTGAGTAACATTTCTATGAAGGGAAACTCCACCTTTTGATTTTTAAAGCATTTTTAGATCTATGGGTGTCGTGAGAACACGTCACACGGTGCACAAACATGATATCATGCTTCTGTGTACGCTTGAAATTCTTGTACAGTATCTGTTTTTACAAAGTCTCGCCCTCTTTTGAGTAAAACGTAATTAGAACTAGGCAGAATTGAAGACTAGAACATCAGTGGGGGGTTTGAGTTGGATCCCTGCAGAGACCTGCCCATTAAGGAGCTTCACAGGCAGCGTCAGTTCACCAGGGCAGGGCTTCGGCTTTCATCATTGCCCGTTATTGCAACATACTTTACAGGAAGGAGATGATAACTGGTTTTGTCTGCATCCCTTTGAAACCATTTTTGATGTTTTTTTTATTTATTTTGTGGACAATGCGGGTCAGCTGAGGGCAATAGGAAATAATAGCTTTTTTTTTAAAGATAGCAAAGGAATTTGTCGATGAGAAGAAAAAAATACATTTATATGCATTTTAAGCGTTCAGTCCTTTTGACACAAATAATGGTTATAGAAAAGCTGTTGGACAAGGTGTCATTCTAAATGGCATAAAATGCAGCATTGTGCATGAACAGCATTCATATTTTAGACTGGACAATATTGCATTTTTCCCTCGTACAGTATTCTGCAAATGTTTTAACTCGCCTCTTTTTTATTGCCCGTGGTGACCAGGGATTAGGGCTGTAGTGATACAATAATCTCACGATACGATACACGATATTCTGCTCACAATACGATATATATTGCGATATTCAGCAAACGATACAATTCAATACACTTTAGCGATTTTCTGAAAGATTTTAGAGGGACAGAGTGATTTTGGTGACATTTTGTGACTGTTATAGACTTGGATTGAATTAATTTAACTGAAAACTGATTAAAAGCACCAACTACACAATATCTGGCTCTGGTTG
Organism: Garcialebias charrua; assembly: GCA_038048925.1. NCBI lineage: Eukaryota > Metazoa > Chordata > Actinopteri > Cyprinodontiformes > Rivulidae > Garcialebias > Garcialebias charrua. Next base: position 16,631 of record JBBPBX010016567.1, on the reverse strand, counting down.
GACATGGAACAGGATTAAAGTCGACAGCTGGACAAAATGAATCAAAGAAGTGGTGAGAAAACATGTTTATTTTAATTGAAACAGTAAAAACTGTACATGCATTTGTAAAGTAAATAGAGTGATTCCTTAGATGTTAAGTGTCAAGGTTAAACAGGTTTCAAACTATTTAGAGCAGGGCACTTGGTGCACTTTAAGTGCTTGGTAAGTAAACAGTGTGTAAATCAAGTATCTACTAGGCGGGTAACTTGGCATAAATGCTCTACAGCGACACTAGTGGCTGGATGACCTAATTACTCTCCCGGCGAAGCAAGCAGTGAGTGAGCAGGGTGACAGTTGGATGTTACGATACTTGCGGATATGCGGGTGTATTTGCCTTGTGCTTTCTTTATGTATATTTATTATATTTTGTAGTCTTATATTACGTCTTTCCTTTCTTTCTATCCTATTTAAAAAAAACGATACTTGTGGATGAATATCGATTTTTTTTTCTAGGAAAGAAAAAATCAATAATATATATTGCAAAATCGATATTATTAAACAGCCCTACCAGGGATGGAAATCTGCAGGCACTTCAAGATTTGATTTCAAGTCAGAATTGCAATTAGAGTATGAACAGTTATTGATGCATTATGATTATCTTGGAGCTTAAAATATTATGTCTTTTTTACATAAACAATACTAAAATTCACGTATAATGAAGAGTGTATGATAAGTCCAAAACATCCAAATCACAGGCTGGTGGCCAACAATTAGCATCAGTGCTAACTCAATTTCAAAAAGCTACCAAAATTTAACAGTTAGCATCACGTTTGTCACTGAAGTATATACACAGAAGTGTTTCAATATCTTCCATTTTTGCAATATGTGCATGTAAAATTAAATTTTATGTTCTACTCCTACTTATAAAGCGTGAGAAAATCAGTGTTTCCATTACTCGTTATACAAGCAGGGCACCCTGCCCTGTCAACAGAAGCAAGCACCCCACCTACTGAACCAAACTGTGCGCACCCACCCCACCCTTGTCGGCACTGATGTAGTGCTAAGTTAGCGGCGCACAATACAGGAGCGCTAGCAAAAAAGCTAAAGGCAGTGCTCACGTTGCCTCTTCCATCATGCTGAAAACCCACCTCCCTGCTCAAAAACTGTTGGTACAAACAGCGCACAGCTCAGATGTGTCCCACCCCCTCTCCAACAAAAATCATGAACGAGATGAGCGCCCCGACATGGCAAATTATCTAAGGGAAATGCTGAATAATGCTTTTCACATGTTATATTTACCGCTTTGTCATCAATGTATGTTCCCATACAATGATGAAATTGGTTCGCTGCATTTAACCCATCACACCTGAGATTAGGCCTGTCACGATAAACAATAAATCAATCACATGATAAATGAAAATGATCAATCTCATTTCATTTATCAGCTTTATCGTTTATTCGTGTCTCTCTCTTACTACCGAAGACACCGGATGACAAAAGGCTCAACTCCGGTGCTCTTCACTCTTCACTCTTCACTCTTCACTAACTTTAAAATAAATTTTAACTGTCCAAAATCGCATATTTACATTGTTAATAGCAGCTAAACTGAGAAGCTAAGCTACGAGCTAAGCTAACAGGCCGACCTCAGGAAAAAACCTCTGTCTTGTCGAAGCTCCAAATTTCACAATTGAAACACATGCCTTTGTGTAACAAGTTGGTTTTCTCAGCAAAAAGAAGCTAAGAACTTGATTACAGATTTTTTTTTATTAAAAGCTTTGTGTGAAAAATGCTATGCAAAAGAGCTCAAACCACACAGCAATCGCCATTTTGAGAACCGAAGAAAGGAAGGTGAGACAGCCCATGTCACGTCAAGGGGCCTCCCTCCCATTTTTCTTTGAGACCCGCTGTTCACTCCCTCAATATCCATCCTTCGGTTCAAACGCTCTCATACTGGCATCCGGTGGTCAAAAAAGGTACTACATACAAAACAAAATAAATATTTCTTCTTAAATTTGACAATAATTATTATTATTATTGTCATGAACAGCATTTATATTAATAATATCAATAATTACTAATTATTGTCAAATTTCAACAATTTTATCGTTTATCGCAATAATTTCTCAGACAATTAATTAGAGTCAGAGTCAGAGAGTCAGAGAGAATTTATTGTCATTTGCACCGCATGTAGTACATGTGTTGAAAACGAGATTATGTACACAGGGTCCCAGTTACATCCAACAACAAATGCAAGAGAAAAACAATAATAACATCTAGGATTAACTAAGAGAGACATCAGCTAGTAATACACTAAGCCCTAATGTAGTAGAAAAACATCATTATAAACAGCAGCACGAACATGAGTCATTATGAGCAGATGGTCACAGATGAACGCAGCAACAAGAAACAGATCAGTATCAACATGATGTGACATTTTGCAGTGTTTATTCTTATTATTTATTTATTCATGAGTCTGACAGCCTCAGGGTAGAAGCTGTTCGGAGTCGAACCGCAACTTTCTGGTCCCATGTCAGCTACCCTACTGCTTGCTACACCATCTCAGCCCCTGGAAATGTTTTCTCCATGTGTGTATTAAAACATATCTCAGATTACTAGAAAAGTTTAAAAAAAATCTCAAAGTACCGGTAATCACTGGAAATGCATTTAGAGCTGATTAACATTTGGATTCTACTTGTTTCCAGAAATCCACCCAGCCATTACATCTCAGCAAACACAAAAATAAATATGACTTTGGTTATTTTACAGTTATTGAGCTAATACGGTACCTGGTGTGGTTAGAGCTCATCTCCAACACATAATCTGATTGCTAACAGATCATACACGTCTTTCTTTCAAACTTTGTTGTTTATAAAAATTTTTCATGAATATGAAAGATTGTGAAATTCTGAAAGTAAAACTGAAATGCCCTTCTGTAACTTTGAAGTCAATTCAAGGTGGCTGCCACATCGGAGCAGCACTTTAATAGCCATGACTTAGTCAATTTTACAAGCATCTTCTGTGGTAGTAGCGGTGAGTCACCCCTAAGAAATATTGAGCTTTAACATATCTTGAGAAATCACATTTAAAAGATTCTGTTTAAAGTTTTGACCAAGTTATTACTTTGCAAAAGACGATCTTGGATTAAAATTCTGTAATGGGGTGTCCATGGTCCTTGAGGGTCACTATTCTGTAGGTTGTGCTTTTTTCCCTGCTCAAACACATCTTATTCCATGGTTGGAATACTTCATGTTCTGCAGGAGCCTGTTAATCAAACATTTATTCAAAGCGGGTATGTTAGAGCCAAGAAACAACAAAAGCCAAGTCATGACTTAAAGATGGAGAAAACAGGCCTGATACAGGACATGAACTTGTATCCGATCAAGAACGCTGATCGTTCTTAAGGAACCATCTTGTTTGTTGTTACTAAACCACCTTTTTAAAAATATAAAGTCACCCCATGAAATGGGAACAATTTGTTTTTGTGACAGGCTGCTGGTAACAAAGAGCCCAACAATCCCATTTAAAATTGATTATGTGCAAAGCTGTAGGTTGTCCAAGTTGTTTCCACTTTACGATCCTTTCTATACATAAATGATTCATAGGTCTGAGTTAAGTGGCTTAACAACCAAAAATAAGCATATTTTTGAAAACTGTCATGCACTTGACTGAATGCTTAAAATAAGCAGCTGAAATTTGAAGAAACATATCGCAACTCCTTCATAAAGTTTGGAAAACAACGAATCAAGATTCATTTACAAGTGTACAAGACAATTTGGGTGATCTACTACCGGTACTTTATTTGTTTTGCATTTCCCCTCATATGCCAGACTATTTGTCTGCTGTGTGCATCGTCCTGTCATGAGTGAGTAGCAAGCTGGCTGTCTCACAATCTGTGTCCTCTTGTGTTTATGGGAGGCATGTATTAGAGAAAAAAGAAAAGAAAAAAGCCTTCATTCCACCTCCAGTTAAACCTTTTAAACAAAACCTTGTTCCAAGTTGTCCCTTCACAGAGGCATCTACACTCATGCTGTGAGGAACGTACACCAGCCACGGGGTGCTTTTACATTTTGAAGGCATGGCACGGACTGAAAGCATAGCAGCAGAATAAAATTGTTTCTAGTAGATACTGAAATCAGATCTCCGACAATGACTGCCACTGAACACATCATCTCAATAGGCTGCCTTTCACTGTCTGACAACAGAAACAAAGAACATATGAATGAAAGCTGTGTTTGTACAAATGAAAAAAGGCATAGCATTCCTTAGAAGGGTGCATATCCCTTATCACCTTGAAAGTCAAAGTCTTGTACGCCAATCATATGTTGAAGATATAGTTGCGTAGTAAACTTTGTTGGTCAGACCTCATTAATGACATTTTACTCTACATCGTGTGATCTCACAAGATATTTACACTTGGGTTGGTGCACTTGATGTTTGCTGAAATCAATTAGCTGTGGTGGCAATCTTGATCGGGATTGACTCCAAAAGGTAATCGGTTGAAGATAAAAGCACTTTAAGACTCTTATTCTAAAATACAACTGTCCACCTTTGCCTATGGTGGCAGGAGATAAGGGCCTCACAATGACACCAAAAGTATTTTACTGAAGACTAAAGCTTGAGGGGAAGGTTGATAAAAAGGGTGGAATAAGTAGATGACGAAAAAAGGGGGCATTGTTGTTACTGTGGTACATTATACTTCTAATAAGAGGGAACCCTGGGAGGAAACACTGATTTATACTTCATCAGAAGTGCCAAAATTCTCTCTGATGTAGTTGTCTGATAAAAATTACTTTTTTTGTGCCTCAGAGAACCAGTTCTGTGCACAACCCCCCATCAAAAATCTAGCAAGGTATACTTGAAGTATGTGATCAATCACACAAGTTGTATACATCAGCAAAATGTCTTATGAAGTATAAACCAGCCTTAAGGTTCAGGTACATCTCAAGGGATCTACTTCATACCTTGATTCCATGAAATAAATGGGACGAAAATGATTTGTGTGGGGAATCTAAGAGGAGAAGGTATGGTTCGGACTGGTCTTGGTTTCTAAAGCTATACATATTAATGTACTTCTAAACTTTTTAATACATCAATGAAGATTTGAAAAGAAACATGTAAAATGCTCTAAAGCTGAAGGCGAATGCAATGTATAAACATAACAATGCTAATGCTTTCTACACAAATAGATTTATATTCCCATATGACCTTTAGTATTAAAACTAATGCAAATGAGTCACAAGTGCTTCACTGGAAGTTATTTGTTAAACAAATTGTCGCCCAATGGAAATGCATTACTTATTACATTGCATTCGCCCGTACTGATTGCGTTGGACAATACCATGCTGATTTAGCCCAGAAGCTGAAGCCCAGAAGACAAATGATGATAATAAGCTTCTTGGGAGCGTATACACTTGGATAGCAAGGCTTTTAATAGTAGTTCTTGACAATGAGTGCGAGTGAGAAATGGAAAAGAAACAAAGGTCAGAACCCTCAAGCTATCAAGAAAGAAAAAGAAAGATGAGCAAGTATGGATCCCACATTTTCACTGTTCTGGTGTTTTCAGTTTTCATCAGTGTCTTTTTTTATTTGCATCTAGAGTTCACTTGATGTAGGCATTTCAGGGCAACAAAAAGGTAACCTGTGTGTTTATAGCTATACAGTACTTAGATTTGCCTTTGAGGAGAATGAGACAAATATTGTATTTAAATGGTTTATTCAGAATTTTTCATGCAAGTTTAGTGGCTAACAAATACATAATCAGACCACAGTATACAAATATCCTTCATGGTAAAAAGGAACGGGGGAGTTGAAGAACTTTATTGCCAAGAGAGGCAGTGTTTTAAATTCATTTTAGTCAAGTTAGTCTTTTAGCACTATATTTAATAAACCACTAGACATATTTTGAAATGTTCTGGAAATATTCATTAGTTGTACTGCTACGACTGATTGAGTTGAGTAATCTTTTAAAGAAAAGTTGGGTTGATCAAATGCGTTTTGCAGTCTCAGCACCATCAGAATATACATGGCCTACCAACCAGTGGACCGGTATACCAACTAGTTTCTTTTAGGTATCCCTAGAGCCAAACTAAAAATCTAGAGGTGATCAGGCTTTTGCAGTTGCTGCTATAAAACTGTGGAATTGTTTATATGATCATTTTTTATTTGATTTTTGATTTGATGTTTATTCATTCATTTTAAAAGAACAATACAAGACAGTTTCATCAGATACAAGATTTCAAGTAGGATAAAATGAAGGGAGCAGAAAGAAGATGAAATCTTATTATATCTGCCCCTATTTCACAGTTTGTTCAACCAATGATAACTTTCAAGCAACATCACAGAATGAATAGTTCTACCTATTTTCCTAATTGTAATACACAAACTACATCACAAAATGAATAATTCTACTTAATTTTCCTGACTGTAAAACATAAACTAGATCACAAAATGAATAATTCTACTTAATATTTCTAACTGTAATACACAAACTACATCACCCATAATTCTAATTAATTTTCTAATTCTAATTTTTTTTTTATTTTTTTTTATAATTTTATTTAATTTTCCTATTTTTTTAATTATTTTTTTCTACTTAATTTTCCTAACTGTAATACACAAACTAGATCATAAAATGAATAATTCTACTTAATTCTACTTAATTTTTCTAATTGAAATACACAAACTAAAAGATGGCACAACATCAAGATGTTCACAAAATGAGTAATTCTACTTAATTTTCCTAATTGTAATACACAAATTCATCACAAAAATGAATAATTCTACTTAATTTTTCTAACTGTAATACACAAACTGCTTCATAAAATGAATAACTCTACTTAATTTTTCTAACTGTAATACACAAACGTACATCATAAGTACAACATAATTGTAATACACAAACACGCAAGATTACATCATATATAGTTTTTGAGCAAGTCCTTTTTGACCTTTTTCTTAAATGTATACATTGATTTTTCATTTTTAACATCACTCTCCAGAGCATTCCACAATCGAATTCCCTGAATTGAGGTAGACCGTCCTTTTAAGCTGGTTCTGAATTGTGGTTTGATGAATATCTCTGTCCCTTTGAGATTGTAATAACTTTGTCTTTTTATAAAATTTCTTTGGATATTTAAAGGTAATGTGTTATTATGAGCCCTATACATAATTGATAAAATACTATATTCTACCAATTCCTGGAATTTCAATAAGTTTAGTTGAATAAACAAAGTGTTTGAAGGGTGAGTGAAATGTTTTCTGGTGATTACTCTTACAGCTCTCTTTTGTAAAATAAAAACAGGCTTTGTAATAGTTTTGCATGCTTTTCCCCAAACCTCAATACAATAGATTAAATGTGGAGCAATGATTGTGTTATACAACATATGTAAAGCTTTATCAATTAAAAAATCCCTGACTTTATACAGTACTGCAATTGCTCTAGCTAGTTTTTTTTAATGGAATTTACATGATGTTTCCATGTCAGTTTGTCATCAATGATAACACCCAGAAACTTCACTTCACTCACTTTACAGATCACAACATCTTCAATTTCAAATGGATCGTCATCAACAATTCCCTTTTTGTTACTGAAAATCATGTAGTTAGTTTTATCTAAATTCAAAGATAATTTGTTTAATTTAAACCAAGTTTGTATTTTTATAAATTCTGTTTTCATCATATCCAAAATCTGTTTTATGTCATTACCCGAACTGAAAAAAGTGGTGTCATCGGCAAAAAGAACACATTTAAGTAGTGCTGACACATTTACCAAGTCATTCACATATAAAATAAACTCATTAAAAGGCCATTGAGACTGTTGAGACTTACATCTTTCCTCAAGACTCGCATTTTTTCCCTCTGGCATTTGATTCAAGCAGAGTTTGAGAACCAGTTTGAGCAGAATTTTCTTGTGTGATTTATTTTATGAAGTTTCTTGTGTTTCCTCAGTGACACAAGTTGTATTTCCTTGTTCTTATTGTTGCTTTTCATTTTCATTCGTCTAAATTGTAAAGCACCTTGGTCAACTTTTACGTGTCAGGGAATTTATGGTAAAAGGTTATGGATGTTTTTATTACTATAGCTGGGAACAATGGGCCTCATGCAAGAACATGTTCGTATTTTTATCCTAAATTTCTCTTACTTTTGTTCGTACGAAGCGTTCGTACGAACATGCCACGTCAGATTCAACAAACTCTTCTATCCTCAGGAAAAGTGTGTAAATGAGCTGCGCAAATATGATGAATTCCACCTGTTCTATCCACCTGCGCGTGCACGCGGAGAGGTCATTTACATAATTCCCACCCCTCAAAACACCATATAAGGTTAAGTTTCCTGCCTCAGAGAGCAGGAAGTGTCCATTCATAAAAATGACAGCGAGAAGTAAAAAGAAGAACTTTACTGGTGCGGAGATTGAACTTCTGCTCTCAGAGTAAATAACTAACTAACTAAATAAATAAATCTGTAATTTTTAGCAGCGTCAGCTGTGAATCTGCTTTAAAGCCGAGGACCCACTCAAACGTGCGGCGCGCACGGACCATCCCCGGGGCACGGGGGGGTGGGCCCGGATGCGACGTGCGGGAGGCGCACGGGGGTCGACGTGGGGCGCTCGGCGATCCTCGGCACGCGGCCGGCCCTCGGAACTTTGTACCCAGTGGCGTAGCGGTCCTTCTCGGCCGTCCCGCCGCGGCCCCCGAGTACCCGCGTACTCGTCCGCGACCCTTACGGGCCGCGGCGGTGGGTGTGAAGCCGCTTTATTTTAATTTAACCAATTTAACCAATTTGTGTCGTTGCAGTTAATATTATAATATTATAAATCTGTAATTTTTAGCAGCGTCAGCTGTGAATCTGCTTTAAAGCCGAGGAATGAAATGTGCTGTAATGTCATGTCTCCCGTGGGTTGTACAGTCACAGAAATAAAAATCGTATTTATCTCTCCAGCCCTGCTCTGGTTTTTCTTTGGTCAAATATTTTTAATTTTAGTGTAAACAACTGTGTTACATTATAGTTTCACTTATTCAGAAGAGCTGTCGCGCACCGCTACCCCCCCCCCCCACATGCAAGTGTCCGATGTGTTTTTGAACAAAAGCATTTTAAAATGTCTCGAAACTTCAATTAACTTCATATTAATATTGTAGTGCTATACAACAAAATTAATAGCTGCTTTATTTTAATTTAACCAATTTGTGTCGTTGCATTTATCCATCCATCCATCCATTTTCTTCCGCTTATCCGGGGTCGGGTCGCATTTAATATTATAATTCTAATTCAAACAGAACAGCCTCTTTTCAACATAATTATAGATTGTGATTCATTTTCAACTCAAAATATCTTCAAACTAATGAAATATAAAGTTATTAGTTAAGAAAATCTGTCTGGATAACAGCAGACTGTCTGCTCGTAAATATACGACATGTCTGGACCACACGTAAATTTTGTTCGTATCTGAAAAAAATCTTAGGATACGAAAACATTGTTGAATGCCACAAATGATCCTAAATCACTCGTACGCACAGTTTAAGAACAAATCTGTGCGTACGAACGGTTCTTGCATAAGGCCCATTCTTCCCTTCTGCCTTGAAAACAAGAAGACCAAAACTTCTTGTTTAATCGAAACAGTCTCCTAAAACAGTCTTACCTCTGCCCATGAACCATATGTTTGGGGCAACACAGAGTGCAGGGTAAAATGACTGCAGCTGGATTCAAGAACACATCCTGAACTTGGCTAAGGTAAGAGGAGTATAAAAGCGAGCAGATACAGCTCGTGGATTTTTTCCTCAACTGGTTTTCATTCGTATACCTTTATGTATAATTATATTTATGTAACCTCTCCTGAAATCTGACATTTCAATAATAAATACTGGTTAAAAGCCTTTTCCTGCCATTGAGTGTGGTTCTTTTGAGTAAACATTATCGAGAGATTTTATCCAAAGTACTGTAATGTACTTTATAAATAAATTGACATTGATATTGACATGACCTTTATAGTCTCCCCACACAAACAGTTGTGTAGTTGTGTGACCATGCAAATGTATATAGTATTAATTTTTGTAACTTTTTTCACATATTGTTTTTGAAAAAAAAAAAAAAAAAACTTTTTTAACCCTTCAAAAAATAACATAGCCAAGGCCTTCATTTGGCTTACCAATAATATAACCTAGGTAAGATACTTGGCTTTTTAATTACCGTATATGCCCATTAAAACACAGACATAATATGGTATGGTCTTCCACTGTATGTAGACTTTATTTTGTGTGGGCCATAACTTCTGATTAGCTCAAAATAATTTATTGAAATATGATAGAAACATACCATAAATCATCGCTAGACGGATCATCATATACTTATCACTTCAGCTTCAAGCTCCATCCATCCACCCATCCACTGTCTTCCACTTATTTTGAAATTGGGTTGTGGGGGCAGCAGTTTGAGCAGGGAGGCCCAGACGTCTTTTTCCACAGCCACCTCTTCCAGCTCTTCTGGGAGGAACCCAAGGCATTCCCAGGCCAGCTGAGAGATAAAGTTTCTCCAACTTGTTCTGGGTCTTTCCCGGCATCTTTTCCCAGTCGGACTTGCCCCAAGCTCCTCCCTAGGGAGGTGCCCAGGGATCATCCTTACCAGTTGACTGAACCACCTCAACTGGTTCCTTTTGATGGGGAGGAGCAACATTTCTACTTCAAGTCTCTCCTGGATATCTGAACTTATCACCTACCCGGTATCTCTAGGGGAGAGTCCAGCTACCCTGCAGAAGAAACTTATTTCAACCACTTGCATGCAGTCTCACTCTTTCGTTCACTACCCAGAGTTCATGACCACAGGTGAAGGTGGGAACATAGACCAACCAGTAAACCAAGAGCTTTGCCCAAAGCCTCCTGTATAGCTCTACATACATCCATACGCAGCTGTACGCACGTACTACGCAGAGGTACAAGCGTATCCCCGCAGGGCATGTACACGCAAAGCTCATATTTTACGACTGCGCACGCAAACGTGTTGTCGCACAATAAACTGCCTGGCACCGAACTGTTTTGTATGCGACACAAATGTATAAAATTCCTCTTCTTCATCCTTGATCTGGTCTTTTCTTTTGTTTTTTTGCCAAAAGGCAAGTGATCGCTTCCTCCACCGTTTACTCCATGACTGAAATGATGAGAAATTAACAAATTTGTCACGAGCGAATTAAACATGGGTCCAGCATGGCTGCGGGAGGTTCTGAGATTTCCTGGTGGACTGGTCTGATGTGTGAGCTGCAGGAACAGCGCTCCCTGTTTTTTTTTAATATTTTTTACTTTTTATTAACATATAAACACAGAACACCGCTGCAGCTGGAGCTGCCAACTCTCGTCTTTTTGTTCCCGCGACCCGTCAATCAATTCAGTAGGCGTGTCAGCAAATGACCAATCAGCTACCTCAATTTGTCCTATAGGTAAACGCTCTGCGCTGCAGCTGCTCAAATGACGTCAAGAGTTTGGTGCGAAAATGCGAGAATGTACGCGAGAACGTACGCTGGGGTGTTGTGGGGCTGAACTGTCTGCGTACAGTACGCGCGTACGGACACGCGTACGGACATACACAGAGCTATACTGGAGCCTTTAGAGATCGTCTCCCATTTCATCACAATGGACTTGCACAGAATTCGCAATATTGCAGACACTGCGCCAATCCATCTGTCAATCTCACGTTCCATTCTTCCCTCTTTTGTGAACCAAACCCCAAGGTACATGAACTCCCCCACTTAAGACAGAACCTGAATGTAGACCCGAAGAGAGCAATCCACCCCTTTCCAACTGAGGATCATGGACTCAGATTTGGAGGTCAAGGTCATAGTTAAAACGAGGTCTTTGCTCGCCTGGGTCATTACTGTAGATTGCTGTATTGCTTTATAATAGTTTGTTGATGGGTGCATATTGTACCCTATGAGGTATTACTGTTCTTCATACTGTGCGCTCTATGATTCCCACCTAATAAGGTTAAAACTATTAGGCCCCTTTTCCATAGTACCTTTTAGTACCGGTACAGCATGGTTCGACTTGGCTTGGTACAGTACACGTCGTTTCCATAGTTCCATTTATTATGCTTTCAGTACCGGTTCCAGTGGGCGGGGTTCAAATAGACGTCACGCGTCTTACCAGCTGGTGGCGGTAAGACCTTGAAATAGGTTTCAGTGCAGGGTGAGAATTTATTTTAAAAGGTTTTATTTTAAATGTTGAATGAATTTTGACATATCTGGTAAATTATAAAGAATAGAGATTATTAAAATGATCAAATTAAACAATGTGTATATAAATCATTCTCATAAGCTTTTAATGAACTTTAGTTAAATACTATAGTAGGAAAAAAGTAAAATAGTTAAATCTCTGAACATGTATATTTAAAATTTTATACGTTTTCATCATTTGATGTATTTGCACTCGTGTCTACTTTTATTGTTCAATTTAGATATGTGGTTTTGTTTGTTGTGCAGATATTTTTTTTTGTTTGCTTTAAAGTTCTTGTTTAGTGATGTGTACATTTGTGGGTTAGAATAAAGTTGAACTAAAGGCTGTGACTCTTCTTTAAACATATCTGAGGGAAATATTCCTGAGAGATCCAGTAATTTTGTGTCTTTTTATGATTTTTCAGCTGTGTTAACTTTAATAGATTATTTAATAGTCATTAAAGTGAAAACAGGATTTCATGATAAAGCCGACATCGTTTTTATTTTATTTTTTATCTTCACTGATAAAAAAAATACATTGTTTATTTTATACAGAAAATGTTTTTAAAAATTGTTTCCAACCTCCGTCCCAGACCCGTCCCGATCCGCCCATCTGCTGGGATTGGGGTTCGGCCTTCATGAGCAAGATAAGCCGGGGTCCAGACCCTGGTCTTCTGCGAGTCAGCAGCTTGTTTGATCATCCGTGGTGACCAGCTGAGCTCAGAGCCCACAGAGCACGCAGAACACGCAAGGCCGGGTCCCAGAGCCTGAGCCCCAAGTTGGCACCTTGGAGGATCTTCCGTGGTGGCCAGTGGAGCTCGCAGCTGGGGAGATGATGCCCTGCACAGCCTGACGGGGCTCCGAGGCTCTGGTGGAGAGGACTAGTGAAAGTGGGGGACCGGCGGAGCTCCATCTAGTTTGCTCTGAATTTTGTCGTCGGCCAGCAAGCACAAAAAACGCCTGCACTTCAGCATTAGACCACAGTGTTGTCATTGTTGTTTTTAAAATCTTTAAAATAGATACAATCGCTCCTCGAGTTCGAACACCGGTAATTGCAAATGGCGGATCGAATGTTTAGAAAAATTCTCAAACCCGGCCTCTAGTGACTCCGCCCCATGACCAATCAGTGACCGACAGTGTTCTAACGTCACGTTTTGGTGCCGGCTCAGCTCGCTGGGTACCCTTTAGAAGAAGGGACCAAAAAAGGTGCCAGTTCCATGAAAAAGTAATAGTGGAAAAGGGCTCAGAAGCGTGTCGAGTTGTGCTGAAGAGGAGCTATGGAAAATGCCGATTAGAAAGTATATAACATTAAAGTTGACTGGACTATTCTTTTAACTGTTGGAGTAAACCCTGTCTGTTTGGAAAATATCCCCTGAACCAATGTATGAATTTAATTAAACTTTTAGAATCTTAAATGTACTTCTAAAATGTACTAACTTTTGGAGACAACCCAAATTCAATATGGCTTCCATACTTAAGTGACAATAACCTACACAAAATTGCTAATTTACAGTTATTATACGTAACAAGTACAAACATACATACTATAGCGTTCTTATTTTATTTTCAATGTTTAACTTAAGCACTTAGACATTAGATCTAAAACTCTAACATGAAAGACAGAGTGAGATATGTTTTCAAACTACCGGTAATGCAAGTCATTTAACTTGATCTAAGTTTTACCTAAGAGATGAAAATTTTAACCAAATATGTGAGCCAGCATCTAAGAAAAGGATAAACGTTTGCTTCTTCTGATAATGAAAGTGACGTTTGGCTTTGGTCCAGATTGAAACTGTTGTCTTTTGTCAAAACACAAGTTGTATTTTTCATTTGAAAAGTGTAATTAGAAAATGTTTCTGGGCAGGAAGAAATAACTGAAATGCCAGGATTTTACTTCACGAAGGGCTCAGGAAAGGAAATGGAAATCCTGTCGCCCCAATCCTTTTGTGTCATCATAAAGGGAAACAACATACAGTATCATCAGCGTACATCTTCACAGCTAACTAAACCTGACAACTCGTGCCACTTTCAATCTCACCCATGGCAGCATGGAAAACTCCCACTTTATTCTATATTACACTTAGTTGAAGTCCCTTATATCATATCAGGAAGAAGAAGAAAAAAAAATAATACATCCCACCCAAAAAAAATGAAATACAGTATGTTTGTGGTGGCTTGTTTTTGCAGTAAAATTGTTCATCTCATTCAAATGTCACCCAATCAAGTCCATTTATTCTCAGATTTAAATGGAAAATCCCCCCTAGGATTGTTACTCTTTGTGATTCCAAAAGTAGCGTCGGCCTGTCTTTGGAATTACAACCACCAGTGACTGGCTTGGCTGTTAATTAAAGAATGCAAATTTCATGTTTCTGGTCCAAGGCTGACACAAACTTGAAGCTCAGAGGTCCATGAGCGAGCACACACACCGAACTGCACACACGCAAACACCAAAAGACAACGTTTCCAAGGCTCGCATCCACACCAACGCACGGGCGCTCACACACAGACAACTAAAGACCTTAATCAGCCTCTCTTGTCCCCCTTTGTTCTAAAAGATAGAGATAAGACAGCCAGAGAATCGGATGACCTTATGCGGGTGAAACTAAAGGAGTTAATTATACAAAAGTTACATGTTCATAAATATGTTTACCAGTATGCAAAGTAAAGGCGTAAAGTGGGTCAGAACTTTTAGAAAAGTTTGTGATAGAGAACACAAGACTTCCAATGAATGCAAAGTTTGAATTGGAACACCCACACAGTGAGGACGACTGAATGCAAAACACACAGGCGCTAACTTGCAGTATGAAGACACTGGACCTTCAGAGGCAGATGTGTTTTTCTTCTAAAAAGTGTTTTCTAAAGCGGTTTGTGTCGGATTTGTTTTAGTATAAACCGATTTGTATTCTTCATAACATTCAAATCAATTTACTTTGGATTGCAATTTCACATTTTCGATATTTATACTTAATTTTCAGCTGGAAAGTAAACTACCATACCATAACATACAATACCATTTTATTTATAGAGCACTTAAAACAGCGACAAGGCCAACCAAAGTGCTGTACAAACAAACAAACAAACAAACAAACAAACAAACAAACAAACAAACAAACAAACAACAGGCAACACATAAGCAGCATGGAAAATGAAGTAAAAAACAGAATATAGACATAAAAACGTTGCAGATAATAAATATAGCGACCAACCTGTGTGAAGCATACAGGTTCAACCACAGATCATCTGGTGTTGAAACAAGCAACAGAATACTGTAGTAGTGGGTTTTTAATCAGGATTGGAAAACTGAGAGGGAGGGGACTTGTCTGTCAAGCAGAGGTAACTCGTTCCTTGGGCCTGCTGCAGAGAAGGCCCTGTCACCTCTGTGCTTAAGACAAGTTCCTGGAACTGTGAGAGGTAACTGGTCCTCTGACCTCAGAGAACATGGTGGGACATACAGCTGTAGCAAATCAGAGAGGTGGGGGTGGGGCGAGACTGTTCAGCGATTTGTTGACATACAGGATAATTTTGAACTGGATTCCAAGATGAACCGGTAGCCAGTGCAGGGAGGCCAAGACTGGTGTAATGTGCTCTCTTTTTCCCGTACTGGTTAGAAATTGGGCTGTTGCGTTTTGGACCAGTTATCTGTTGCATAGCCTAGGTGTCGGAATGTGATTGTGGTTTGTACTATATTAAAAGTATGTTACATTTTCTATCCTTTTGAATGCATTAAGACTTCTAAATTTTAAGGCAGTGGTTTAGATCTTTAAAATTGGGGTTTTGTGGATATCCTTATGTATGCTCAAAACTCCAGGTAGATAAATCTAACAAGGTTGGATTTGTCCGACTACAGGAGACACATGAGATTCAACCTCTGATGCAAACAGAGTGGCACTTAATAGTCTGCAACTCAAATCTTTGGTATGACCCAGCACTGAAGAGCAGTACCGGTAGTACAAATGCGACCTTTAATTTCCTTCTGAGAGTCTTTTCTGTCCCTTTTCATCATCAGGCCAGAACTATGTAGTCTATACTCACCTGCCCACCAGAATTCACTCTTTCAGGAATGAAGATGTGCACATTTTTAATAGGGGAACACAATAGCGGAACATTTTTGCTGTTGTCATCATTCTTTGTGTGTAGCCAGGTCTCTCTTGTAAATGAGTCCTTGAGGCTCAATGGGATTAACCTGCCTAAATAAAGGTTGAATGAATTTGTTCAAGAGAGCAGTAAAGGAAGTCATCCATCCATCCATCCATCAATTATTTTTACCCACCTCCTCCAGTGGTGTAGTCTACATTTTTGTAGTGGGTATATTGTGCTTAGAAACCAAAGTACACTGGTTAGTTCAATGTAATTGTCAGTTTATTTTGATTTTTAAGTATAACGGACATTTCAAAAGTTCTCTAATGATATTGAATAAATGCACAACAAACTTTGTACAACAGTTGTCTTTGTATTAAAA
>JBBPBX010016566.1:36765-47983 GCA_038048925.1 Garcialebias charrua | reverse complement strand
TTTTTATTTTTTTTTTTATTATTGTAATATGAATGATTAGTTGTGAGATATAGAGCTCCGTCTCATTTGATGCAGTGGCGCCACACTCCCATGTTTGGCTTTGTCTGCGCCACGATATTTTGTTTATGAGGATTAAATTTTACTAATGCTCGCACTGCATATGTGGAAATCCTGTAAGACTGTCTTGTCTAAAGACCATAAATTGGGTTGGTGTAGCTTGATTTAAGATTTGCAGATTGCATGTGTGCAAGCTATAAACTGGATTATGAGAACCCGTTTAGGCAAGGTGCTTCATGCCCTGCTTCTTTTTAAGATGTTGGCAATGGCGAACAAAAGATCTCAAGATTAATGTTGAGAATTTTTTTTAAAGAGTGTCTAATCATGTTGCATAAACTGAAAGGCTGCACTAATAAATATGAAATAAATCACAACAGCAGAAAGAGATTTATTGCTTTTATTGACTCACAAGCAGTAGGAAAATAATTGCTTTTATACACTGAATTAACTTTTTTTTTTTAGGAAATGTTCTGTTTTTAAACATGACCCCTACTTTGCCTCTTCTGTTAAAGTGTAATTTATTGCCGCCAGGCATAAATATATTTGTAATCAGACTCATAATGTGAAAGAACACCATAGCAACAAGTAACAGTTTATTATAACAGGGTAAAAAAAACAGTAATCAATGGAAGTCTAAGGAAATAAAAAGTAACTTTCTTTAAAATAAAGTCCAGTTCTGTATTGAACGCCTTTTTTGATTTCTTTAAAATGTAGTCCTCATATTTTTTCATGTAGAGTTATATTGTTCACCAGAAAAGCTCATTTAAATAAATTATACATTTTAATTATGGGTTTCTTTAGTGTGTCAGTGTATGGTCATAGTAAAACGACATGCATGACAGCAGGAAGTCCCTCCGTGTGGAACGTAACTTTGTTTACTTCCTGCAACAAAATGCTCGTTTATCTGAGCAGAAAGGCCCAGACATGCTTTGTGGTTTGACAGTTTCCAGTGTGAACACACTACATGTGGACCAGCTTGGATAAGAACAGAGTACCAGTATGTCTAAAATTTTGTTTCATTTTAAAAATTGGAGTTTGCCTGACAGCATCTCTGAAGCACCTTAATCCAAAATGTGTTGGTGCAAAAACTTGAAATCTGAACTATTTAGCATTGCCTGCTACTGAAACACAAAATGCAAACAATGGTGTTTTTGCCCGTGTCTCTGAGCGTGTTACTGAAACTTTCACAACCTAATCTTTTTTTTTTTCATTTGTTCATTCAAGCTTTATTTTCACAGATAAATCACATTGAGCTTCGAAGACTCATTTACAAGTGAGACCTGTTTAGTAGTAGTAGTAGTAGTAGTAGTAGTAGTAGTAGTAGTAGTAGTAGTAGTAGTAGTAGTAGTAGTAGTAGTAGAATTTTATTCATATTAAAAACAATGACAATTTTTTAAAAAGAAAAATTAAACAAAACATAAAATGAAAGGAAGCAGAAGAAGAAAACATTTCTTATCATATCTGCTCCTTATCAAACAATCAATTCAAACTATCAATTCAAACATAAATATACTTATTTGTAATACAAAATAATACAGTCTCATCAGAGATATACAGTCACATCAAAATATCTAATATAATTTGTTAAATTAGAATCAACTTAAATGTAACTCTTCAACAAAATAGTTTTAATCATTTTCTTAAATATTAGTATGGACTTCACATTTTTTACATTGTCCTCTAGTCCATTCCAAAGATCAATTCCTCTTATTGTAGTAGACCTACCCTTTAAACTGGTTCTAAACTTAGGTTTAACAAACATTTCTATTCCCTTTAAATTATAGCAACTAATCCTTTTCACAAAATAGGTTTGAATGTTAGATGGTAGTGAGGAAGTATGGGCCTTATACATAAGTAAAAGAATATTATAATCAACCAAGTCATAAAACTTGAGTGATTTCAACTGACAAAATAAAGTATTCGAAGGATGACAATAAGATTTCCTCATTATAATTCTTACAGCTCTTTTTTGCAAAATAAAAATAGGCTTAGTTGTTGTCCTACATGCTGTACCCCAAACATTGAGAAGTTTAGACACACAAAACGTAATGAAAGTGACACATATAACTTTTTTTTTGCCTCCAAATCCTAACAGACTCCCACTCGTTGACCAAGGAGAGACAGCCTGAAATTAAAAATAACACCCCGCACATAGTGACGCAGACATTCTGCAGGGGAGGGGAGACGACAAGTCATTCACAGCACGCACTTTGTGACATGTTGCAGCATCACACAAGATCGCATTAACTGTTAACATTAATTGTTACAATCTTAAGGAAACAGACATTTTTGTTAAACCACAGTATCCACCTTATTCCTGGGAGGGTCACTGTAGAAACGATTATGGGACTGACTTCCGTTTCACACCGGAAGTAGAAGTTCTGCACTGGCTCCTTCGTTGTTTACTTGCTAATCTGTACGCACAGAGACATGGCTCTGTGTACGCATCGTTGAAGTTAGATCTGTTTTCAGTTATTTCGGGCTATTTTATAGTAGTAAAAACCATTTTATTTTCACGAAGATGTCCCTGCGGACCTCGGGTACCTGTTGCGCTGTTCGTGGCTGTACGAATAATTAGACAAAGCTGAATTTGTGTGTTGAACATGCTCCGAAAACAAAAAGGGAATGTTCCTGTGATAAGCTGTATTTTGTGGACAAAAAGCCAACCGAAGAAAACCCGCATCCTTCTTTGTGGCTGGGCTACGAGAAACCACCTGAAAATAGCTGCCGTATCCTCCAGAGGATCGACAGCAGTGACACGAGAACACCAGGTATGATTTAAGAGACAGCTTTTAGTTTTATGATTCTATGTAGTCAGTGATTAAATGATACTAATATTTTAGTTCATAACTGGCAAATAAACACACGCACCTACCGTATAAATGTATGGTGTGTGTGCGTTTATTTATGTATATATATAATATAGGTGTGTGTGTGTTCATAAATGAACCCTAATGTTTGTATACTGTACTTTTACTTTCAGATGGGCTTGACAAGAGTGTGGAGCTGTGCTCAACACCACCAACAACCTTTTGTGATGCCCACACACAGTCACATGCAGCATGAGTGCATCATCCCCAGCAGACAGTATTCTGCAGACTGATGAAGACTCTCTTTTGTACACAGGGATCCCAACATTGCCAACAGCTTTTGAGCACTTTTCAAACACAACCTATGTCATTGACTGCACAGAGAGTTTTGCAGAAAGCTAAAAACTTGGACTCCAGAAGTAAATCATTCAGTCACTACTATGCAAATAACACTGTGAAATGTTTATTGGCAGTTTCTCCCTCTGGACTACAGTAATCATGTTTGAATTTAATTTTTAATTTAAATTTTTAATTTTTTTTATTTTCATGTGTGAATTTAAGAGCTGAGCTTATTTCAAGTGAGAAGACATTAAATGTAAACATTTTTCTCAAACATGTACTGCTGTACTTGCTGTAAACGTAACACAACTCTTAACATGTTTTTTAAAGGATGCAATGTTAACTATATTACATTAGAAAAGTATTTGCTAAAATGATTCATTTGTTATGTACAATATTGACTGTTAACCTTCTTACAAGGTTAGTTTTTTTGTGCAATATATCGGTTAATTTTGGATTAAACTACTGTTTCTATCTAAATGTCACTTTTTTCATTATCAGGTTTTTCAAAGATCATTTCCGGTCTATTTCATTATTTGTTTTTGTTTACTGTATTTTTAAGAGATCCAGGTATTTTGGGCAGAGATGAATTTTCTTTGCCATAAACTACTGTTTCTATCTAAATGTCACTTTTTTTCATTATCAGCTTTTTAAAGACAATTTCCTGTCTATTTCATTATTTATTTTTGTTTACTGTACAGTATTTTTAAGAGATCCAGATATTTTGGGCAGAGATGAATTTTCTTTGCAATAAACTACTGTTTCTATCTAAATGTCACTTTTTTCATTATCAGCTTTTTAAAGATCATTTCCTGTCTATTTCATTATTTGTTTTTGTTTACTGTATTTTTAAGAGATCCAGGTATTTTGGGCAGAAATGAATTTTCTTTGCAACAAATTCATCTACTAATGTTGGAAGCATGTGTGAAAAGTAAAAGTTCTCAAGGTGCTTCATTTGTGAATCAGTAAAGTCTTTGTCAAAAGAAATGTCAAGCTCCAGGTGCTCAGTTGGTGCTGAAACCAAAACACAGGCTTGGTGATGTGGATTTTTAATGCTTTGACTGGACTCTGTGTTTGCCTTAAGGTAAATAAGATCGTGCCCCACCTCTCGTAACATAACAGGACCAACCTTGTTACTGTGAAGATACTGATAAGCTTCAGAGCTTTTCAGATTGCTCATCGCTTCGCCATCTGAAGCAACAGAGTCAACAAAGTAGCTAAGTATGCTAGTAGCTAAATATGCTAGTGTACGTTATTTTCGGCCACTTCTTCAAGTCGTCCTCCCACCCCTCAATAGCTGTAGGTAGCAGTAAAACAATATCTCCACATCTGAGTTGTGATTGTTCGTGTTCCCACATATTTTATGACCTAAAACCTCTGACGAAAACCGGTTAGCGCGTTGTTGGCGTGTAAAAAAAGTGCCGGTTCTGGTTTCCGGCGGAAGTCGTACCCATAATTCTCGCAAGGCATCATGGGGGCTAGGAATAAGGTGGATAGAACCTGTTTAAAGGGTCAGTTTACTTTAATACATGGAATAGATTTATGGAATGGTTTGGAAAATGATGTCAAAAAAGCTAAGTCAATGTCTATATTTAAGAAAATGATTAAGAATAAATTCTTAAATAGATATATATAAATATAAAATTGCAAATGTACTATAAATCGGCAATTGTTATGAGTTATTAATTTTGTTCATAGATAATCATTGTTTGAATTGATTGTTGAATAGAGTTTTGTTTTAAGAAGGGGCAGATATAAGAATTTTTATTCTTCTTCTGCTTCCTTTCATTTTAAATCTGTTTTTTTTTTCTCCATATGCTTTGGAATTGTTTCTTTTGTGTTTTAAATTTGAAATTGATAAATATTTTTTTTTTTTTTAAACTGTTCCTGGCTCAGTTGAAATGTTCAACTTGTGGATTCTGTTCTAAACTACAGCCTAATAGGTGACGATGAGCTGGTTGTCAACTTTTTTATTTAAAAGCACTTTGAGTTGTTTCTCTGTAAGAATTTGATTCAGTTTCTTTGTCCAGGGGTTTTCAGTGATATATCCAGATGTGGATGCAAAACAAGCGTTCTTGTAGTTTTTCTTTCCCGCTCACAGTTTAAATCTTTTTTTTTTTTTCATTGTTGTGCCTGGGCCCACCTTTTGAATGAGAGTGTTCTTGTCCTGCATGCACGGTTGGTATAAATAACTCATGTAGGAGGACCTGGTTCGCTGAAAATTCTAACCAGAAACTTGGGATCAAGCAGTTTATCTAAAAAAGAGATTGACGCAGATACAATAAAATAACTTCTCCTAATCGTCCTTTAGGTACTTAAAGCCTGTGAGGGTTTCAACTTAAAATGGCTCTGGCAGCATAAAGTGCAGTTCAGGCATCCTGGCTGATATGTATTGATTTCTGATCTAATCTCAGCCCGAGGCTGCCAAGATTCAGAGACCCATAAAGCAGACGAGTTCTCACACATTTCCACACCGTGAAGGCAAACAAAGCTGAAATTATGAGAACAATTTCGAGGTCCTTCCACAGGTTAATGTCATTCTCACATTAGTGAAACAATTAGGCACTTTTTTGACAGCAGATTTAAGAGTTCTACTGTTGTCAGAGATCGTGATTGTGCTCCGTTTCTTTGTAAACCGTTCAGAGTGAAGACTCACGAGTTAGTCGAGATAAACATTTATAGGCACAAACTGCGCAAACAAAAGAAAAACGTCTTCTGTCGAACGAGTGCGTTTAGTATTTTCTTTGTTTCTTCTGCTAACATGTTCATCAGTAGCTCCGTTTTACACGTGCCACATAAAAAGCTCCATCTGCATGTCCAATTCAATCTGGAAGAACTCATTCCAGCTAAGTGCACTCATCAGCTAACGCCCAAACTGTCGATATCTGCACATCCACTACTCAATCTGTGTGACTGAGACCCTAAAGTGTAAAAAAACTGACCCACATTAATTTACAGCGTAACCTCACACATCGTTCACCTCTATACCTGTCTGCTCCCTTAACATAAACACTGACAGATGGCTGACGAATGAATTTCAAACTTTTTTTAATAGAATATATGCCATGAGAGGAGGCATTACCGCGTTCTATATTTGCGGCGACCAAGTGACGACTAAACGAGGACAGATGTGTGAATTAGAAATGAGGACCATGTGGAGCCTGCCATTTTTAGACCTATATTTAGGGCCTGCTAAAAGAGTAATGACCATCAAAGGCCCATAAAAGAGGAATCGCCATCAGAGCCTGGATCTGAAAAGGTGATTTATTACACACTAATGAGATGGAAATGGTTCTCCGCACATCAAAGGATAAGGCAGCATTTCATAAAGCTCCTGAAAATAAATGTATTGGACCCCACAAAATCCACATCTTGGTGCCATGCTTGTTTAGTCCGCCCGATTGTCTCTTTAATGCCAAGCGTAATTCAAAGCACTGCTGCATTGGATTTTATTTCAAAGTACCTGTCCGCAACTTGTGTTCTGAAGTGATGTGGGATGTATGCACGCTCGTCACAGATAGTGATGAAACGTGACTTTGATGGGTTTATACTTAATTTTTTATGATCAGATGCAAAAATAGTCTAGTGAGCGTATTATGCCAGCCTTAAATCACTATTTTGTCTTGTGTTAATGAAGCTACAAACAGACAGAACTGGAGTTTCTTCTAAGTGCATTGTGCCGTCTAAGTTTGCATTGGTTTTTGTATCGTTGTGTATACTGACAAAGGAATGAACGAGATACCTTCATAGTCAGCACCCAGAAATCTGGGCTGGGATTCCTGTGCCTACTGAGCTGATAATCAGTCCTATAAAACCACTGGCTCAGTTCAGCAGGAACAGGAGTCCAGTCCGCTCACCACCGGGCCAGAAACTGTTTAAAGGATTTTTTTTTTCTCAGAGTTTAAAAGACAGCCTAACTTCATCAACAATATCTGTTTTTCTGTGTCCAACTGCAGTAAATCACAGACTTTTTGTAAAATGAAGCATTAACACCTTCAGACTTGGTAGGTGTTGTGTTCAGGGCCAGAGGAAGTGAGGTGTCAGCTGCAGAGTGAATAAAAGAAGCCGTTCGTGTATTTCTTCTCTACAGTGGATCAGCTGGAAGGAAGCTCCGCTGAGCTGTGATTTGTCATTTTCCTCGCCAAGGGTTGTTATCTTCATGGGACATCTACGTAGTTTTGTTTTACAAGGCAGCATCAGACTCATGTCACGTGTATCTTGATTAGAGTAACACACACAGCTGCAAGCTGAAATCAGCTATTACCTGTTTGTGGTTGTAAACTCAGATCCTTATGAACTGGACCAGAATGCTGTACTGAGCTGAACAGATGTTTTATTTTTAAATAGAACTTCATTTCTCAGTTTAATATCAAAACATCAACACAGATCTCAAAGTCTCATTTTGGCCCTCCTGCTCCCTTCAGACTGTGCGTTTAGGCAGAATTTCAACCTTGGCTCTCGACGAGGCAGTCGCTAGTCCTTTCCTCTCCCGTCCTCCCCCCCCCCCTGCTGCTGCCTGCAGCTCCTCAGCAAAGCACCTCGAACGCAAATTAAGATGGATTGGAGGTTTGGGCATTCGATTCTACGAACAAGATTTCTACAGAAGAAACGGCACAAGGGGAGCCAGTCCACCCTCACAGAGTGACGAAGAGGATACGCCATGGATTCCTGTGGGTGTGGATGGTGTGCGTCTCGCTCTCTGTGCTGTGCTCTGTGGAGGTGAAGAATCTGGATTATATTGGATTATGATGGCAGCGCTTTGCTTTTTGGCGTTTGTGGAGCACTGGCCTATCGCAAAAGAGGGAGACTTCAGCAGGACTTAATGCCTGGAGCACCCGACGTCTGGTCTGCGCGGTGACCTCGAGAAATCAGCTGTTTGCGAGCTTATCCAGAGGGTGAACAGATCACCCTCGGATTGGGACTCTGGACGCTGTGGTCAACATCTGAGGTCAGAGCTTGGATCAGTGGAAAAAGTCCCGAATTGGATCACTTGGAACAGAGTCGCCCTTACAGACTGAAGGCTGCAGAAATTACAATGTGAGCCTGAAGTGAAAATATTTGTCAATTCTTATCTGACTCCCTTGGAAACAGCCTTGAAAAAGGCTGGATATCTAATTTCTCCTGAGATGTGCTCTACTGTGGACAAAACAGCTGCTCACTTGTCTTGTCTGTACCCCCCCCCCGGAGAACTTTTCTATGAGCGTTATCGGAGGCCGGCTGGTCAGACTGTCGCTATCTGGAATGTCTCATGGACAGAATCCTCCCTGCCTCAGTCTCAACATGCAACATGTAACTGTCTTAAATGTGCTTATTGGTATAGTTTTTACTGTGTCATGCGGTGTCTTGGCAGACAAAATGTGATACATTTTTTTTAATACCAACGCTGTGACCCTCATGGTACTTTCCTTTTTTCACACCTTTGACCTTCATCCCGACACGGATGAGAGAGGCCGCGCTGAAGAACATGTCATGTCTTCTGAATAAGCAGCAGCTTTACACACTCACCCAATCTTCAGGATGACTGTGCATACATAATCACGCTGTATTGGTGAAAACTGGTGCAATGTTAATAAAAGCTCTTGAATCTTGAATGGGATCAGTGTTAAAAAAAAAGAAGCTCCCTTTTACAAAATGGAGTTTATCTGTTGTTGCTCGTCTTCTTTCAAATCAGAAACATGTAACATTATGTGATGCAAACAACATGCAAATGTTAGTTAACCTAATGTGGGTCAAACTACTGCTCTGTAAACTACTGATCTGTAAACTTTACTTTACTGGTTTACTGATCTGTAAACCTAACTTTACTTTACTGGTTTACTGATCTGTAAACTACTGATCTGTAAATTTAACTTACTTTACTGGTTTACTGATCTGTAAACTTCTGATCTGTAAACTACTGATCTGTAAACCTAACTTTTCTTCACTGGTTTACTGAGCTGTAAACTACTGATCTGTAAACCTAACTTTACTTCACTGGTTTACTGATCTGTAAACTACTGATCTGTAAATCTAACTTACTTTACTGGTTTACTGATCTGTAAACTTCTGATCTGTAAACTACTGATCTGTAAACCTAACTTTTCTTCACTGGTTTACTGAGCTGTAAACTACTGATCTGTAAACCTAACTTTACTTCACTGGTTTACTGAGCTGTAAACTACTGATCTGTAAACTACTGATCTGTAAACCTAACTTTAATTCACTGGTTTACTGATCTGTAAACTTCTGATCTGTAAACCTAACATTACTTTACTGGTTTACTGATCTGTAAACTTCTGATCTGTAAACTACTGATCTGTAAACCTAACTTTACTTTACTGGTTTACTGAGCTGTAAACCTTCATCTGCCTGCACGGACTGAACTCTACGGACCTGTTCGGTTCTGCGGGGAAACCTTGGATGTTCTGTCTGCTGGACCCGGTTCTGGACTGCGGCCTGTGAGGGCAGCTGCTGCGGTCGTTATTACCATCAAGCTGTGAACTGGACCTGTTAAGCTGCTAACAGACCACACCACTAACAGAACAGAACCATGACATTGAAAGAACCTCACTGATAACCGGATCACACTAGATGTTTTTCTCTTTCAACTTTGGTGCCTTGTTTTTAGTATTTTAGTAGTATTTTTTATGTTTTTTTAGTATGTTGGTAGTATTTTTTATATTTTTGTATGTTAGTATTTTTTTGTATGTTAGTATTTCTTTATATGTTTTTCTGAACTGTACATCAATTTAAATACTGTAACAATAAAATAAATAATCTGAGGATGTGAGCACCTCACATATTCTTCAGACTACATGTGAATATTAATCTTGTCTGTGATAAAAGGTTTTGTTTTACTACCGTAGATTTCATGATATATTCTTGTTTTGGAGGGTCAAATAAACATTTAATGCTGTAAGATTGCTGCTCTGACATTAAAAGACACGTCTTTAAAACTAAGAAGAAAACAGGTTTTTACAGATCTAGAACTGATTTGCAATGTGATTATAACATGCTGCCGTGAAAGATGGGCAATACTGTAATTATCTGCTAGTTTTGTGATTTTTGTTAAATTTAACTTGTTTTTACTTTTATTAAATAGTATATTTATCTTGATAGAAACACCAAATAAGACAAAGTTTTGATCGTTCAAAAAAATTTGAGGTATTGCGCTTAATTTTTTGCTTGTAAAGAACAATGTTCTTTATATGCAAATTACTAAAAAGTGAGTGTCAACTAAAGATGATTTTGGAAATAAACTTGTGGAAATAATTATTTCAAAGTAATAATGAGTTATAAAACAAAAACAACATAGCCTAAATATTCTGCAGAAATATGAATGCATTTCTGCTGTTATGCATCTGGTCTCATTTTTCTGGGTTCAAAGTCATTTTAAAATGATTAACAGCATGAGACAAGACTGCAAGCTTTTTATCTGTTAAAATTGTATCATATATTTTTTATTCATCATATTAGTTTGTTTCAACTTACTGCTATCCAAACTCCTAGTCTGTATCATTTGTCTGAAATAAAACATACTGTATAGCGTAGATAACATTCAGTTTTGTCTTTTGTGTCAAAAAATTCTAAACGATCAAATGATATGCAATGTTCCAATCTGTGCATTCTTTATTTCCTTCCACATTTCAGATTGTGGACAGAAAAGGCGAGAGTACTGTATAAGGCGACGTGAGGGTCCATCACTCGAACTCATCTGTCTTTGGGAAGCCTGCGTTCGTGCTCTACAGCCAACTGGAGAAGTTTAGTGCCGTCGAACCGATAACTACAAGCTGCTCGCAGAAAGAGGGTTGTTGAAGGCGTTGTCGTTAGGCAGAAAAATCCATCGTTCCACAGTTTTTCATCCGTAATGGGAAACGAGGATTTCAAGGATGAAGACCCAGCACCTCCAGCCATGTTTAAGAATGTGAGCTGCTGTTTAGGTTAATGCTGTTTGCGTTCGTGTGTTTAAGGCTGAGCTCACGTTTGTTTAGTCTAACATCATGATCTGCTTCTCAGGAGTTTACACTTTAAAT
>JBBPBX010016566.1:25813-36630 GCA_038048925.1 Garcialebias charrua | reverse complement strand
TATAAATGTTTCAGGTTTGCAAAAGAGACAACTCTCAGGGTTATTTTTTGTGTAAATTTTGATTTTATAAATGTTTAGTAAATATAAATGGATTTTTTTAAATGTGAAAATAAATTTGTGTAAATTAAATGTTTGTGTTTTTTTTGTAAGTGACTGGAATCGCTCGTTTCTTTTCTATTTTGTGCATTTTAACAACTTCATATCCTTTAGGTGTGTAGTCATGAAAATAAACACTGTAAAACAGTGATAAAAGTTGTTTTACTAATCCAGTGCAGAAAACTAGAACTACGACTTTTATATAAAACAATGTTTCTGAATACATATGTGTTCTCATCTAAGTTTAAAAATCTACAGTGTAAAGGATGTTCAACTTATTTAGTCTTTATTTGATCAGTTACAAATCACAATAAAGCTAAAGTCCTTTTCCTGACTATTCCCAGATATGTGTGTGTTTATGTGAAATGAGTAAAGTTCAGTTCAGTTGATTTATGTGGCGCCAAGTCACAACAGAAGTCGTCTCAGCACTGTACAAAAACATTCAGATACTTTAAAAAGCCATTTAGTAAAGTTCTCTAAGAAAGCCAGCAGACTGTGAATGAATCTTCACTTTGTCGCAGTCTCCCATCCTGAACAAGCACAAAGGCAACAGTGGAAAGGAAAAACTCCCTTTTAACAGGAAGAAACCTCCAGCAGAACCAGGCTCAGGACAAGCGGCCATCTGCTTCGACTGGCTCAGGTTTGAGAGGACAGGAAGGAGAAACAAACGTACGCAGAATGACAGTTCCAGATGCACTGTCTGTTGGAGGAAAAACAACAACAAAAACGTGTTGAGGATAGAAATAATTACAAATACAAAAGGGTAGAGTAAAGCAAGTAAAGACAGCAGCATAGTGAAGAAATGTCAATGTGTCCTCCAGTAAGCCTATAGCAGCATAACTAAGGGACAGCTTAGGAAACCCGAGCCAACCCTAACTATAAGATTTATCAAAAAGGAAAGTCTGAAGCCCAGTCTTAAAACAGGACAATGAAACACAGACAGAAACTGGAAATTGGTTCCAAAGAGAGGAGCCTGAGAACTGAAAGAGCTGTCTCTCGTTCTACTTTTGGGAACTCTAGGAACCACAAGTAAACCTGCAGTCTGAGAGAAAAGTGCTCTGTCAAGAAAATATGGAACGCTAAAATCTGTAATATAAGATGAAGCTAGGTTGTTGAGAGCTTTGTAGGTTAAAAGTAAGATCTTGAATTCAATTCTGGACTTGACAGGGAGCCAATGGAGAACCGGAGATGATCTCTCCTACGAACTCCAGTTAAGACTGGCAGCAGCATTTTGGATCAACTGAAGACGTTTTAAAGAAGTATTCGGACACTCAGACAACAAACCATTGCAATAGTCCAGTAGACATGGCAAATGCATGAACCAGTTTCTCTGCATCATTTCTGGACAAGATGTTTTTAACTAGTGATATGCAGGTAAAGTGGTCCTGTAAGAATTGACTTCAGATGACCAAATACAATAGTGGGTTGGTAGCAGAGTATTTAAATGGGAGTGCTAGACTGTGACTTAACCCTCTTCTTATATCCAAAGCTAAGTTGACACAGCATTTGCTGATTTGGATAGATAAATAAATGTGTTGCTGTTGAACTATACGGCATGACTGAACATCTATGTTCCCAATTTCATTTCCAAACTTGAGTTATTTTTAGATTCAAATCAATCATTCAGTCTTTATTGTAGACTGTACTCCTTTCAGATGAGATATCTTTCAAAGATGTGTCTCAATGAAAGTCACATTGAATAATTTGCTTTTATTTCAAATAAATGCAACAATATAAAACATTTATATACAAATAAGTATTACACATTCTTTAAAATATATAATCAACACAGCATAGTTGGATTATGTTACTTCTAAACAGAGCCCAGACACTGCTGCTACTGAGCTTCATTTGCCTTCAGACCCGTCTTGGATTCAGCCGGTACAGTTTGAAGGCTTCATATTGAGGACATTCAGTGAGTGGGAGGACTGACACGTACGAGCTGCTGCTTCTTTACAGTGTCATCTGTCACTGCTCAAGTGTCCTTGTGGGTCTTGTACTTGTCTTTTATGTACGTACGTATATAATTGTATCCTCCTGGTGGACTGTGGTCTGTCTGTGTTGTTTTAACACATTTCTGCCATCGTACAGCAGCACATCTACACAACACGGTGGCTGTTAGTCCTGCAGAACTGTAGCTTGGTGTGTATGTGTGCTCTCACTCATGGATTGTGTGTACTAGGTTCCATCCATTTGGGTTATTGTGTTTTTAAGATCCCCGATCCTGAGAAGAACTCCGTCACCTGCACCACAGCAGCTTCCTTCATTAAGTCTGAGATGCAGTGAGCTGAGAACACACACTGCTTCATCACGCACACCAGACTGATCTACCACCTGGAAACACACACAAACACAAGAATCAACAAGTCAGTGACCATATTAAGATGTTTCACCAAAAGTGGCAAACCCTCATCGAATAGAAACTTAGATTTTTTTTTAAGAGAAAACACAAAAGTACTTAAAAAGTTGACTTTAAGAGCGGCTGCTTTTTACTCAACTTTGGTTATGTACTTCTTAAAAAAACAGTCCTACTCCTACCCTTAGAAAAAAGTATTATATTAAAGTATACTTCAAGTATACTTTTTAGGTACTTATCCGACTTGAAGTATACTTTTTAAGTAACTTAAAAAGTTATTTGATTCTGTCAACTCATCCCTTAAATGAGAATTTTTTTAATGCTTGAATCTGTTTTGGTCAATGTTTTGAGATAACAAATTAAACTAAAAAGCTGTACTTTATCAGTTAGAAAAATTAGAAAGAGTTATTCATTTTGTTCTGTTACTTGAAGATTATTATTGTTTGAACTAATTGTTTGAAAAAAGGGCCAGATATAATAAGATTTTTTTCTTCTTTCTGCTACCTTTCATTTTATATTTTGTATTCTTATTTATGGGATTCTTTTGTATTGTATTTTTAAATGAATAAATTTTATATAAAAATAAAATTAATAAAAAACTAAAAAGCTTGAAGAACATTCTTGGAACAGTGTCAGTGCAGGTTGGACTCCACCAGGGCTGTTCCTTCTCTCCCATCCTGTTTGGCGTTCATGGACAGGATCTCAAAACACAGTCAGGTAGAAGAGGTCTGGTTTGGGAACCTCAGGGTCTCTGTTTAAAGCTGCACTATGTAACTTTGTAATGCAGTCTGTAACTTTTCTAACAATATATTTTTAACATATTTCTTCACTCTGTCACTATCTACTGACAGACTGATGTTAGACAAAGTAATCTCTGAAAAAAACTATAGTCCCCTTGCTTCTCTATCAGCATTTATAAAAACACTAAAAACACAGAGTGACCCGTCCTTAACCAGCCAATAAAAACAGAGTTTGTAACCAGCCAATAAAAACAGAGCTTGAATTTGAATCAGCCAATAAAAACAGAGCTTGAATTTGAATCAGCCAATAAAAACAGAGCTTGAATTTGAATTTCAGCAGAGCCTCCCCCTCAGAGCCATATATGGCTCTGAAGGGGAGGGATCAGAATGCTTTGCCTGTTGAAAATGTTCTAAGTTCTGCACTCTACAGAAAGTTACACATAGCACCTTTAATGTGGATGATGATTCTGTTGGCATCTTCAGGCTAAGACCTTCAGCGTGCACTGGGGTGGTTCACAGCCAAGTGTGATGCAGCAGGGATGAGAGTTCCTCTAAGTCTGAGGCCATGGTTCTCAACCAGAAATGGGTGGTCAGGCAGGAGACTACCTCAAATGGAGGAGTTTAAGAGTCTGGGCATCTTGTTCATGAGTGAAGGTAGGATTGAACAGGAGATGGATTGGGGCCTCATTCTCAGTAATGAGAGAATTGCTTTGGCCTGTCGTGGTGAAGAAAGAGCTGAGTTGAAAGGCAAAGCGTGCTATTTACTGTCTGTCTGTTCCAACCCTCACCTATAAGGTTTAGATCATGACCAAAAGAACAAAATCCTGGAAATGGCAGAAATGGACTTCCTTTGCAAGGTTAGATCCTCTGCTTTAGAGCAGAGTGAGAAACTCCATCATCCAGGGGGAGCTTAGAGCTGCTCCAAGCATGAGCTCCACGATGTGACTACAGGTAAGCAGTGGAAGATGAAGATGAACTTTTGCTGAAGAGCAAATTTTAAAAAGTTAAGAAAGTTTCTCCTTGGAAGGAAATACCAACAGAAATGAGGAGTTATTCAAAAAGTTTGCATAGTTTTGTACACATTACTAAACCAATATTACAAGAATATTTGACATGTGAGCTGCTTTTTCTTGAACAAAAAGCAGACCAAACTCATCTGATGTTCTTACTTTATACAATGCACCTTTTCATGAGATTTATTTTCTGTAAATTCATTTTGCTGCCTAAGTCGAATAAAAACTTCATGTGTATGTAATTAACATACTTCATAATCTATAGTCTGTCACTGTCTATCTTTGTACTTATGTAAAAAATGTATTGAATAAATATAATTAAAAGCAAATACAATCACTTATAGATTCAAGGTTTTACGTATCAGGACAAAACGTGATGATTCACCAACTTGGTCCTAGAAGCAGGGAAATAAAACCATCCATTCATCCATTCTCTTACGCTTATCCGGGGTTGGGTCGCGGGGGTAGCAGCTTAAGTAGGGAGGCCCAGACTTCCCTCTCCCCAGCCAGCTGAGAAACATAGTCCCTCCAGCGTGTCCTGGGTCTTCCTCTGGGTCTCCTCCCGGTGGGACATGCCCTGAACACCTAACCAGGGAGGCGTCCAGGAGGCATCCTAACCAGATGCCCGAGCCACCTCAACTGGCTCCTCTCAATGTGATGAGAAACAGTGGCTCTACTCTGAGTCCCTCCCGGATGACTGAGCTTCTCACCCTATCTCTAAGGGAGAGTCCAGCCACCCTGTGAAAAAAAATCATTTCAGCCACTTGTTTCGGTGATCTTGTTCTTTCGGTCACAACTCAAAGCACATAACCATAGATGAGGGTAGGAACGTAGATTGACCGGTAAATTGAGAGCTTCGCCTTTTCACTCAGCTCTCTATTCACCACGACAGACCGGTACAGCGCCTGCTTCACTGCTGACGCTGCACCTATCCACCTATCAATCTCACGCTCCATTTTCCCCTCGTTCGTGAACAAGACTCCGAGATACTTACCCCCAATTTACACTACATGCGTTCCGGCTCCGGTCCACTCCGGTCCGCCCTCCGCAGCAAATACGCACCCATTATAATCAATGAGAGAGTTTACACTGGCTCCGCACGGCGGCGGCGAGCAGATGGCAGTCCGTCAAAATAGGATCCCATCCTATTTCTGCCGGATGCCGGAGCTGTGCCGGAGTCAACTTTCAAAGATTACGTCGCACCAACAGGAAAAGGAACGAGCACAACATCCGTATTTACAAAATAAAATCACCACGGGCGGACTTTTATCCTAGCTCTATACGGATTTATTTGTACAAAAATGCTGTCAAACTATCATTTACGACTACACCTACAAACGCAATACAATAAATAAATAAATAAATAAAGTATTTTATTCTGAAATGTAATAGATCACATCCTGTCGCTCAAACCATGTCCTGTCGCTCATATCTCAATGCAAAAAACAATCAAACAGCGAGGCAGTCTCTACTGTTGTTCTCCTTCTTCCACCGAATGAATTGTTTTGTTCTGACTTCATTATTTATCACTTGATTTATCGCGCGATCTCGCAATTCGTCTCGGAGCAGCGCATCCAGGCGGACCTGAGCTGAGCGGAGGTAATGTAAACTGGACTTTGAGACGCTCAGCTGCGACCTGCGGAGCGGAGCGGGGCGGAGCCGGAACGCATGTAGTGTAAATTCCGGGTCAAACTCCTCCACTTGGGGCAGGACCTCCTCCTCGACCCGGAGAGGGCACTCTACCCTTTTCCGGCTCAAGACCATGGCCTCGGATTTGGAGGAACTGATCCTCATCCCAGCCGCGTCACACTCGGCTGCAAACCGCTCCAGTGAAAGCTGTAGATCAGGACCTGATGAAGCCAATAGGACCACATCATCTGCAAAAAACAGAGAAGCGATCCTAAGGCCACCAAACCAGATCCCATCAACACCTTGGCTGCACCTAGAAATTCTGTCCATAAAAGTTATAACAGAATCGGTGACAAAGGGCAACCTCGGCGGAGTCCAACTCTCACTGGAAACGAGCCTGACTTACTGTCTGCAATGCGGACCGAGCTCTGACACCGGTCGTACAGGGACCTAACAGCCCGTATCAAAAGGCCTGGTACCCCATACTCCCAGAGTGATGTGGTCGAATGCCTTCTCCAAGTCCACAAAGCACATGTAGACTGGTTGGGCAAACTCCCACGCACCCTCCAGGACCCTGTTGAGGGTGTAGAGCTGGTCCAGTGTTCCACGACCAGCACGAAAACCACACTGCTCCTCCTGAATCCGAGGTTCGACTATCCGACGGACCCTCCTCTCCAGAACCCCTGAATAGACCTTACCAGGGAGGCTTAAGAGTGTGATCCCCCTATAGTTGGAACACACCCTACGGTCCCCCTTTTTGAATAGGGGAACCACCACCCCAGTCTGCCAATCCAAGGGAACTGCCCCCGATGTCCACGCAATATTGCAGAGCCGTGTAAGCCAACACAACCCTACAACATCCAGAGCCTTAAGGAACTCCGGGCACATCTCATCCACCCCTGGGGCCCTGCCACGAGGAGCTTTTTAACCACCTTGGTGACTTCAGCACCAGATTGGAGAGTCCAACCCAAAGTCCCCAGGCTCTGCTTCCTCAGTGGAAGACGTGCCAGTAGGATTGAGGAGGTCTTCGAAGTATTCTGCCCACCAACCCACGACATCCCAAGTTGAAGTCAGCAGCACACCACCTCCACTATAAATAGTGTTGGTAGCGTACCGCTTTCCATCCCTGAGATGCCGGATGGTGGACCAGAATTGCCTTAAAGTCGTACAGAAGTCATTCTCCATGGCCTCTCCGAACTCCTCCCATGCCCAAGTTTTTTGCCTCAGCGACGACCTGAGATGCATGCCGCTTGGACTGCCGGTACCTATCAGCTGGTTCCGGGATCCAACAGGCTAAAAAGGCCCGATAGGACTCCTCCTTCAGCCTGACAGCATTCCTCACCGCCGGTGTCCACCACAGGGTTTGAGGGTTATCGCCACGACAGGCACCAACAACCTTGCGGCCACAGCTCCGATAAGCCGCCTCGACAATAGAGTTGCAGAACATGGCCCACTCGGATTCAATGTCCCCTTCCTTCCCCGGAATGTGTTCGAAGCTCTCCCAGAGGTGGGAGTTAAAGCTCCGTCTTACGGGAGACTCTACCAGATGTTCCCAGCAGACCCTCACATACGTTTGAGTCTGCCAGGTCTGACCGGCATCCTCCCCCACCATCGGAGCCAACTCACCACCAGGTAGTGGTCAGTTGACAGCTCCGCCCCTCTTTTCACCCGAGTGTTCAAGACATGCGGCCGCAGATCAGATGAGACAACAACAAAGTTGATCATCAAACTGTGACCTCGGGTGTCCTGGTGCCAAGAGCACATATGTACACCCTTATGCTTGAACATGGTGTTCGTTATGGACAATCCATGACGAGCACAGAAGTCCAACAACAAAACACCACTCGGGTTCAGATCAGGGGCTCCATTCCTCCCAACCACATCCCTCCAGGTCTCATTGTCATTACCCAAGTGAACGTTGGTTGAAGTACCCCAGTAGAACAACGGAGTCCCCAGGAAGCACACTCTCCAATACCCCCTACAAGGACTCCAAAAGGGTGGGTAATCAGCTGCCATTTGGCGCATAAGCAAAAACAACAGTCATAACCCATCCCCCCACACGTAGGCGGAGGGAGGCTACCCTCTAATTCTTCAGGGTGAACCCCAACATACAGGCACCAAGATGGGGTCAACCAGTATGCCCACTCCTGCTCGGCGCCTCTCACCAGGGGCAACTCCAGAGTGGAAGAGTGTCCAACCCCTCTCAAGGAAACTGGTTCCAGATCCAGAGCCATGCGTTGAGGTGAGTCTGATTATTTCTAGCCGGAACCTCTCAACCTCACACACCAGTTCAGGCTCTTTCCCCACCAGAGAGGTGACATTCCACGTCCCAATAGCCAGCTTCTGTAGCCGAGGATCAGACCGCCAGGGTCCCCGCCCTCAGCCACCACCCATCCCAAAGATACACAAAACCTCAGATACACAAAAACACAGCCTCTTTTTAATAACAGGCCAAAATGTAAGTGTGTAAAAAAAATTTAAAAAAAACAGATGCCCATGAGTTTACCTAAGTTTATACCTACTTAAACCTTAAAGTTGTGTCAGCAGAAACAACCAAACCTCAGTTTTTATTGTCTGTTGTGATCTTTGTCCAAAGGTCATTCAGACGCTGGTCATGCTGTGTCTTCTTCTGACAGAGGAATTCTCATGAGTTACTGAATATAAAATCACATTACGGTATAATCCTAGGATGTGGTGAAATGAGTTGGAGATGGCTAGAAAAAGAAAAAGAACGTTTTTCTTACCATCTG
The DNA here is from genome assembly GCA_038048925.1 of Garcialebias charrua. Classification (NCBI taxonomy): domain Eukaryota; kingdom Metazoa; phylum Chordata; class Actinopteri; order Cyprinodontiformes; family Rivulidae; genus Garcialebias; species Garcialebias charrua. Next base: position 28,046 of record JBBPBX010016566.1, on the reverse strand, counting down.
TAAAACTTGTGCTGAGGCTTTTGGTGGTAGATGACAGAAAACTGCAAAATTAACTAACAGGTTAAGGGTCAACGACGGAGCCAATGACGGCTGCTGAGTCTGTGATGTGAGCAGGCTGATTAATGATTGTAGGCGGTCAACACTCAGAGGACATGATGAGACAGAGTAAAGAGAGTGCAGGTGGTCCCATGCTTCTTTGGACTGCACCTGGCAACAACAAAAAACACAACTCATTGGACTTTCCTTCAAATATAGATCAACAGATTAGAAACTTGTAAAATATAAGATAAGGCAGTCTGACGTGAGGTCATTGCATATTTCTACTGCAACAACAGTGAGTCTGAGGTTTATGAGAGGAGGACAAACAGGAGACAGAGAGACAAAACTCAGACCGGTGGGCCAGACATTCAGTGAGAAATCAATACGACATCACCCCTATCACCCAGCTCCCCTCACTCCTCTGTACCTCCCTCTCCTCAACACTGTCTGCTGCTCTGCTGTGGGGTCATCCATTATTTATTCCTTAATGCGTTATTCTTCCTTCTCTGTGCTGGCTCTTTGGCTTTCAGGAACAACACACCTGTCTGCGGCGAATAACCGGCCTTCCACGCTGTGGTTGAGTTATGACGCTGCACAGACTAGATGAGATTTTATCCACACTGTGTCCTTTAGACTCACAAAACAAATGTCAGGACTTCAGCACACTGCTGCTCTTTACGATTTAGCTCCTGCGGTGCAACATAACACGACTAAAGCTGCAGAAGCTCATAACTCCTCAGTAACAAACATGTCTGCACCAAATTTCACAGCAATTCATCCAATCTGCAGCGGTCAGCAGCAAAGTGGGAGACTGATGAAACAACATGGTGATAGCCGGGGCTTTAAAAGAAACCTTAACTCACCACCTGTAAAGCTCTGTGATGCCACCTGTTGGTGGGGTGATGGTAGAAGGTCAGCAACCACAGAAGGGGGCCGCAGTCCTCAGGCCCTGATGTGACTAACAGCTGGACCGCTTCCTGCACCCAGTGGGCGCATTGAACAAGCAGGAACCAGGCCTCGAACACTTTGTGGCGCCCCCTGTAGAACAGAAGGAGACAGCATCGTCATTAGAGCAGCGAAAAATCACAGCAGAACAAAATGTAATATCTCTGATAAAATTAATTAACTGTTCTTACAAATATTTTTGCTTGTCACACTTATCACAATGACAACTGCACAGAAAACTGTTGTACACAAACTTAACACTGGAAACACAAATCTGCAGAGCAAACACAGCAGTAAACGTCCCATAACTCGGGTGATTTGGGTGGTCCGTTTAGTTTTTTAACAGCCTGGCACCTAACCCATCCCAGTCTCAGTTTTTCCATTGTTAACATATCTCCAACTCTTCAAGCAACCAGCTGTTGAAAATCTACAGCTGATAATTGTATTTTACCATTTCCACACGGGGTGCTGTCCTAACACCAAATAAAATTCAACCATAAAGAAGAGAGCCAAAGTTACAAGAAGCTGTGTGCAGTCTGAGGACTTTTACATCCCGAAAGGTATTTAAACATGTCACACATTTTAAACTTGAGTTTTTTTCTATTGACCTTTTTTTTTTTTTACATTTGACAGCGATTTAGTCCCATCCTCACTGAAACACAAAACTTATCAAAGTCAAAGTCAAAGTCAACTTTATTGTCAGAACTGCAATATGTACAGGACATACACAGGATTGAAATTGCATTTCTCTCTCAGTCCCTCGGTGCAACAGTAACCATTTAAACACTAAACAATTAATAAACAAGCATAAAATGAAATAATAAAAGTTTAGTACTGTACTGTCCTGAGTTTTATGCATAGTAGTTTTTCATAGTAGTAAAAAAGTATAAAAAGAAAGCCAAAAAGCTTTACGGTAATTCAATTTGATCCCAGATGGAGCATTACACTAAGGTTCAGTGCCGTTTTCATCAAATAAATAAAGTTGTGATCTGCATTTTCAAAGAAATTTTAGATATCCAAGTTTTAAATACTGTACAATCAAAAAGTCTATTTTAGTGAAATTGCTCTTTTAATGGCAGATTTTATCCTCAAAAGTAGAATTTTTTAAAAAACTTGTAAATTGACTAATGTACATTTATTTACCGATATGATTTATAATATGACTTACCGTACATATCTGTGCTGCTGATCTCATGCTGCTGATTATCATGCTGCTGAGCTCATGCTGCTGTATTCATTCATACCTATC
>JBBPBX010016566.1:0-25569 GCA_038048925.1 Garcialebias charrua | reverse complement strand
CTAATGTTGTTCTACACTGTCAGTCTGGGGTAAAGTTAAAAACATAAACAAACAAGGAATCTTTAAAAGAAATCAACAGCACTGTTCCACGGCAGCTACAGTCTACAAATAGGTTGTTGGTCCTGTAAATGCATCTGCTGTAATTGCTGCAATTTGCTGAGATAAAACAATTAACAAAAGGAAATTATTTCTAAATGATTCAAAACAAGCCGCATGCCTGCAAGTGAGAAGTCACTTTACTGTACTTTGCATGACATGTAGCAGCATTTTCCTATATTTTGGATTAATTTAACTTTTGTCAATTTCTTATAATCAAGGTCATATAATTTAAAAAGCAAAAGAGCAAATGGTCAAAATAACAGCTTAGCCCTGAATAAAATTAAAAGCAAACTAGAGAAATTGCATTTCCTGCCAAAATATAGCACAAATGTTTCTTGAAAAAGAACTTGCTGAAAAACAGCTGGAATTAGCGAAACATTTTTGAAAAGTAGCTGAAAAAGTTTAAAGAAGCTTAAACTACCTGAAGGACAAGGAAATAACTGAAATGAGCTAAAAAAAAAAATGAATTTGCTAAAAATGCTAAAATTAATATAAAAATGCTTCTTCTTCTTTCTTTTTACCCTATATTAACACAGGTAGTCTCATTGAGTCACGAGAACTCATTTTCAATAGAGACTGGTTTGGGAGCAGATGGTGGGGGTTAAAGGCCTTGCTCAGGGGCCCAGAGTGGGGTAAATGAGGGTGGAGGCAGGTGTGGGTGTTTCACCTTTTCCACCCACATTTTGATGTTGTCAGCCCAGGGAGTTCTGTGACTTTCCAATCTTCACTAACCTCTGCACCACCACTCCCATTTAGTAGCTGAAACAGCAGAAAAAGCTGAAAGGAGCATAACAAGATGAAATTAGCATAAATAAGTTAATTAGGCTGAAAGTAGCAGAAATTAAAATAAGAAACTTGACAAGAAAGTTCATGCGCAATAATCCAGGTACCAAATCCAATAATTCTCAGTCGGGTCATCTGGACAGTTTCTTTTTTATAGAAATGTTTTAATAATAATAATAATAATAATAATAATAATAATAATAATAATAATAATAATAATGAATTCAATTTATAACGCACTTTTCATTAGTGAAAATCTCAAAGTGCTACACACATTGAATGCTACACACATTCATACACCGGTAGCGGCAGACTACCATGCAAGGTGCTTTCCAGTCCTACCGGGAGCAACTCGGGGTTAAGTGTCTTGCCCAAGGACACAACAACACATGGTGTGGGGAACCGGGATTCGAACCGCCAACCTTCCGATCGGGGGACGACTGCCATTACCACTACGCCACGCCCGCGTTTTACCCTCCATCAGGAGGATGCTTGGTGGGGAAACAGTTTGCTGGAACTCTTCTGACTGACTAAGCCCTCAGGGTGGAGTGTGAAACGTTTCTATAAAAAAGGAACTGTCCAGATGACCCGACAGAATTACTGGATAAGAAACCTGAATTCATCTGAAAACTGCTGTAACTGGCTAAAAATACTAAAAAGTAGCTGAAAAGTTCGAACATGCTTAAATTAGCAGAAGAAAGCAGAAAGAACATGTTTGTCCATTTCGACTGAAAGAAACAGAAATGAGCACAAAAAGTGAAAATTATCTGAAAAAAGCTGAAATTAACTAAAACAAAACAAAACACAAAAACAAAAAAATAAAATAAAATAAATTAAAAAACAGCCGAAAAGTAGATAAAAAGGTAAAAATAAGCTTACTGGTAAATTACCAGAAGGAAGTGGAGAGATTACATTTTTGCTGAATTTGGCTGAAAAAAAAGTTGAAATTATTGGAAAAAAATGTGGAATTAGCCAAAAAAGCTAAACCTAACAACAACAAAAAAACAGCTAAAATAGTAAGTGAAATAGCAGATGAAGCTGAAACTTGCATAAATAAGCTGAAAGGAGCATAATAAGCTGAAATGAGCAGAAAGACGTAAGAAGAACAAAAATGTTGTTGGCAGGAAGAATCTGAAGGAAAAAAAAAAATCACACAAAACAGCTGAAATTAGCTGAAAGTAGCTGAAAATGTTTTAATTTATACAAGGAAGCTGAAAGAATCTGAACCAGAACAAAATGTGAAAGGAGCAGTAAAACGTTGTAAACAGCTCTAAATATTTGAAGGATGTAAAATGAGCTCAATTCATTTTCTATGAGGAAAAAAAAGCGGCAGAAAAGGCTAAATATTCAAAAAAGCTAAAGTTGTGCCAATACGACGTCATAGCAGGATTGTCCTGAAAGAGCTGAACATTTTGATACATGATTTGTTGAAATAGCACAAAAATTGTGGAACGAGAAAATGCTGAAAAACAGACAGAAGTAAAATGGATCACAACGGTGTGAATGCTTCATAAAAATGCACACAGTTATGAACACAAGTGTCCTAAGCTGCTGTAAAACATCTAAAAGCAGGACGTGAACTTAACACAATGAGTGCTGCAGTGAAAAAAAACAGCTGCAACGGAGAGAATGACTTGAGGACTGAAGACGAGAGCTCGTTCTCTCAGATTTCTCCATTACTATCATTAGCGCTCTCCTCCATCCCGTTGGCTTCAACATCCCGACGGCAGCAGTTCTCTGTAGGGCTTTGGCAGCACTGAGACAACATACTAGTTTCCCACCGCTGGCTTGGAACATCCATTTGAGATTCTGTGTGCAGCTCTGAGACCCAAACGGTGGTGGAGATAATGGGCCCCGTTCAAAACCACAGCTGGAGGGTATCAAGTCAAGCGTCTCCATCTTTAGGACATCAACTGTGCCGTTTTTATATCCGTACTTTCTATTTTTCTAAATGCAAAGCAACACTTTCTTTTTTTAAAGCCTATGTTGTGTATGTGTTTTTTTTTATTTTTATGCACACTATCCTTCCTTTGATTATTTTTTGTTTGTACTACTTTTCTCACTTCTCCATGAGCTTCCCAACGTCTTGTTTTCTTCACCGGGCTCCTTTTGCTCAAGTTAATGTTCTCTAATGAATGCTTGGAGAAGCCGCTATGCTCCTGGCGAGCTCCTCTGCTATGATGCAAGGGGGAAATTACTGACTAACCACCACCACCTCAGCAGCAACTAATGGAAATAAGAACACCACACTGGCGATCGGTAGCGTGGTGAAAGCAGACACACATTAGCACATTTTCTCTGGAACCCTTCGGCTCTAACCTGGTGCTTGTGCTGCCAGCGTCTGCCTCCTCTTCCTCCGTCAGTCGCTGTAATGAGCTGCTGAGCCACTTCAGGTGCTTTTTCAAAGCCTCCTTAGGCATCTCTGAAAGAACATGTTCATATTACAAACATAATAATTACTAATGACACGAATATTACAGTTTCTTTATGCTAAATTCAATACCAGGCGTGCATTTCATTTGAAACTACAATTTCCATTCTTTACAAAAAGCTGCATTTGTATTTTTAACGTAACACTAATTATGTAAACAAGAGCTGTAACTAATAGTTCATATTCACAATACAGATGTAAGAAATGCTATGTTTCAAGCCTAAATTATATACATTTTAACAAATAATAAAACGTGTTGTGTTCTTCATCTTCCCGTGTGTTATTAGGCACTTACGTGAAAACTTAACATATGTAGAATTATTGGGTTCAGGATTTAAAATGTATTTTTACTATATTTTTCAATCCCTTTCTCCCTTTTTTCAAGCATTTATTTATAACTGCTTTCAGGATCATGTGGTGTCTGCCATATGCCACGTGCTTGAAAAACATACTTTCCTACCATAAACCAATGTTGCACTCAAAACCCCAACAAGCTGACATTTTGCTATGTCAAAGAAATTTTAACAGATATTTCCAATGTCCCTCCAGGCTAGGAGTTAAAAATGCAACACTACATCTTAATTTATGACTCATTCAGAGGGACCAGCCACCTCAGTTTTCTTTCTATTGGTATTGTTTACATTCACTTCTAGTGCAAAATAGCCCCTCACTATACACATGTGTGGACACACAGAGTAATAATTAACTCTGAATTCTGGCTGGTCTTCTGTGTGTCCCTAAATGGCTCCATTCATGTAAATAATTCCTGCCTACAGGCCAGTCTGGGCACACACTGATAAGCGCTGTTGCAATGTGATCCTGCACTCACCTACTTCAACAGTAACGATCCCCCTTCATTTTTTTTTCTATTACACCTACCCACTATACTGTAGTTAAATGCACCGGTAATGCTTTTTAAAAGGATTTCTGAAAAAAATGTAGCAAAAATGTGTTCGTGTAAGACGATCCTGAAAATCTGCTTGCTACAACATGATGACACATTAAGCCCCGTGTCGATTTTACAAAAGTAATGACAGTAGGGATGCACTATATTGGATTGTTGGCCGATATCCGATATGCCAATATGTTAAAACTTATTTGGCCAATAACAGATACCAATAGCGATTTTGTTTTTTCCCTAGACCTACCGGTACCTACAGAGACTACCGGTATGCAGTTTTCTCTGCTGTGGAATTAAAATACTACGTTATTCTGCACGGTCTTCATCAATTTTACTTGTTTCCAAATGCAGATACAAAAAAAGGGGCTGAAAATGATGTAACACTTCAACTTGGATTATGTTTAATGTCAAATTTATTCATGACGTTTACTCTCTCTAACACAAAGACAACACTCGGAACAGTGCAAATTTGTAAATTTGCACAAATCTAAACTCAATCTGTTCACAAGCGACAAGTGAAAAGCGCATAAGTAGTAGCATTAGTAGATATACAGTATTTGACAGAAATGGTGGTTCTTGAGATGGTTAATTAGGTTTGAAGTGTTGTAGGACTTTGTTTTTGCTCCTCCTCACATCACTGACACTGAGCAGTCGTTGCAAAAAGCAGTTCTGCTATCAGTTTCCGACCCTTTAAAAAACTTTCATACCGCTGACATTTTCACTTCTTCCACTCCCGCCGTGATCAAATCAAGGAGGTGCGCATGACATCATAACGTTGTAATGGCACTGCAGGCATCCTTGTCACTGAGTTGTCATACAAAAACAGCAACTTTGATATATATGCGTATATATAAACTGTGCCTTTTATATCGGTGAGTTATTTTGATGGAATGGCAGATGTCCGATATTTAACTTTATCGCTAAGGTCTGCCGATACAGATACCATGCCGATAAGATCGTGCATCCCTATATGACAGCATTTTTTACTTTTATATCCAAGAAAAATGACTGAACAGTTACGAACTATATTTGATAAGCAAGAACAAGAAACAAAGAGCTCATTGATTCTGCAGTACACACAATTAAAGAACACTTGATTAAACACTGGATGCACTTTTTGTGCATTTTGTCTGTGTGAGGACAAGCACAGAAATACGGTATGTGCACACTGACCTGATGGCATGGTTAGGAGGGGAACAAGAAGACCTGGGGGTGACTGAGGGAAGAAGTCTTTTAAAGATGCAGATGTCTGAAACAACACAGGACATTTTGTTTCTTGAGATTTATCTGTGTAAAATCAGACTTCAATTGGTTCACCCTTGCGTGCCAAAAAAAAAGATACTGTAGATGAGATTGTGTACTGTAGCATGTAATGGAGATCTTTAGCGCAGTGTGACAACAGTGGCTAAAATGGGTCAGTGTAAACACTGTGGCACTGCCATCTACTGTATAATGGAGGTGAAAAGGAATAAACTGTTCTCACAGAGCTGGATAGCAGATAATGTATCACACCAGCAGAGAAACACATCTGTTTTCTGGCTTTTGTCTTTAATGGCAGACATGCGAGTGCCAGATTATTGCTTACAGCCATACAGGATGTCTCACTGGATAATAAAACAACAGAGGTTGAGCTAAAGGTTGGGAGTTTCGGGGAAAGTGTTAAATGGCACATCAGAGTAAAAATTCTTCACTCATTGCAGGTGATTTGTCTGAACAAAATAAAAGTTATCTGTAAATTAATCGTTAGAATTATGAAGAGGTGTGAACTGTGGTGTGTGCTGAGAGAGAAGTGGGTGTTCAGCCAGGAGATTAAGTAAAGGATTCATGATGTGAAGGAGTCATCGTCTGTACATTTGCCTGCAGAGTGGAGTCATTGGAGCATAAAACAGCACTTTTAGCGCTTATAAACTTTCTGGTAAACTTTCTTTTGGCTGCTCTTTTCTTCAGGAGTCGCCACAGCGTGCAAAGCTGCATGAAAGATTTGGCAATTGATTTACGCCAGATGCCCTTCCTGACGCAACCTGGACTCAAACCCACAACCTCTGGATTACGACCGTGGCACTGACCAAAGTGATAACGCAGCCTCTCTTAACATCTTTTGTAGTGTTCAAAATTCCAAAAAGCAATAAAAGATTTTATCCTCTGTGGCACGAAACGTCAAGAAAAATGTTTAAAGGGGACCACAGATGCAAAATTCACTTTTTAATGTTTTTTTACTCTACTTTGGGTATTTACTTCTTTAAAAAAACAGTCCTAGGGCCAAAGAAATGCACCCAGTGGTATATTTACTCTAAATAGATTTATTTTCTGTGATATAAATGTCTCGTTTTCAAATCCTCGCGCTTGTGACGTCACAAGCGCCAGGACAACCCACCCCAAACCTGAGTCCAGCCCCTCACCTAGCAACCCCTGGTTAGGCTCAACCCACTTCAGTATAAAAGACGTGACGGTTGTTTTTCCTGATTTCATCTCATCTTTTGTTTAAATGTTCTTAATTTCATGTGTACAGCACTTTGTTGCAGCTGTGGTTGTTTTAAATGGCTTTATAAATAAAGTATAATTGTTATTTTTACGTTTTAGTTCAATTTTTAGCGTATTAGCGATCGCTCCCAACGAGCAGCCGGCAGACGTAAAACGAGCAGACCGCCGGCGAAGGGACCATCTGCGGGCGGGAGCTGCTGGGAACTGCTGGCTTTTGAGGACCGTGGGTCCGGTCAGAGGTTGCCTCATACGGATAAATTAACTGGAAACACTCGGTGAACTTTGTGTATGTGTCTGGACTGGAGCAGCGATCGCTCCCAAAGCGCCGCATGCAACGAGCGGAGCTAAGCGGGCGGAGGAGGAAGAGCTATCATTAGCCTCGGATTCGGGTGGGCTAATGCCTAAAGGGAGCAGCTAATGGCGGCGCGCGCAGACGGCTTTCGGTAAGTTATCTTAAGCTAGCACTAACAGTAAGTCAAATGAGTAATAAAAAATGAGCTAATTTTAAAACAACAACAGATTAGAGATACTGGCTGTTACAGAGGGCGGAGTTAATGTAAACAGATTTTTGAAGGGCGTGGCCTTCAGAGCCCATTATCATAAACAGCCTGTTCAGAACGGAAATGAGAAAAGGCAGAACTAAAAAGGGGATATTTTATTATCTAAGAATTATTTTGTGCATTAAATTGAATGAACATGGTCTGGATAGCCCACAGACAGACATACCATAAAAAAGTATAAAACCAATATGTGGTCTCCTTTAAACAGCTGTATCAAGTACCAGTAGTACAAATGAAACTGCTGCATTCTCATAAAAACAGACTCCACGTGCTGCACAAGCGGTGGCGTCATCTCCGCTGCTCGTATACTGAATAAAAAATATAAATGTAACACTTTTGATTTTGCTCCCATTGTTCATGAGCTGAAAAAGATCAAAGACATTTTCTATTACACAACAGGCCTTTTTCTGTCAAATATTAATCACAAATTTGTGTAAATCTGTGTTAGTGAGCACTTCTCCTTTGCCGAGATAATCCATCCACCTCACAGGTGTGCCTTAGGCTGACCACAATAAAAGGCCACCCTAAAATGTGCAGTTCACTTGTACTGTATTGAAGGGTTCTGGGGGGCGTCAGAAAACCACTATCTAGTGTGACCACTATCGTGGAAAAAAAGAGATTCCCAAAACGATCAGGTGTAGGCTTCTTCATATTTATTTACAAAGCTTTGGAGAACTGCCTGAAATCCCAGATCAATGCATACTTTTCAATGCTTTCACCTGTCTGAGGTTCTGATTCGTTCTGACTTCCTGAACGGATCATGGAAACATTTAATATCATTAATATGAACTAAAAAAAGAGCAGGCACAGCTATAATTGTTCATTAATCATGTAAAATTATGGAGCGTGGCAAGTGCAAATACACATTGCCTCGCACAACCACTACTGGCCTCACGCAGTGCAACACATCTCCTTCACATACGGTTGATCAGGGTGCTGATTGTGGCCTGTTAGGTGTTGATCCACTCCTCTTCAATGGTTGTGCAAAGTTGCTGGATATTGTCAGGAATTAATGAACACACTGTCATTTAGGACGATCCGGAGCATCCCAAACATGATCAATGGGTGACATGTCCGGTGAGTATGCTGGCCATGCAGGAACTCTGATATTTTCAGCTTCCAGCAATTGTGTTCAGATCCTTGCAGCATGGGGCAGTGCATTATCATAACATATGCCTGCCCATAACATAACCCGACCCCATCACCACCACGGGCCACTCAGTTCACAATGCTGACATCAACAAACCACTCACCCACAAGACGCCACACATGCAGTCTGCCATCTGCCCTATACAGTGAAAACCGGAATGAATTAGTGAAAAGCACACCTCTCCAGCATGCCATATGCCATCAAATATCAGCATTTGTCCACTCAAGTCAGTTACACCACCAAATAGCAGACAGGTGGAGACCCTGATGTAGAGGACGATCATGCAGATGAGCTTCACTCAGACAGTTTCTGACAGCTTGTGCATAAACTCTTTGGTTATGCACATCAATTGTTGCAGCAGCTGTCCAGGTGGCTGGTCTCAGATGATCTTGAAGGTGAAGATGCTGGATGTGGAGGTCCTGGGCTGGTGTAGATAGATGTGGCCTGCACTTGTGAGACCACTTGGATGCAATGCCTTTGGAGACAGCTTATGGTGACGAAATGAACATTCAATTCACAGGCAACAACTCTGGTGGACATTTCTGCAGTCAGCCTCCCAATTACACGCTCCCCCAAAACATATGACATCTGTGGCATTGTGCTGTGATAAAACTGCACATTTTATAGTGGCCTTTAAAGACCGTGTAAAGTGAATTTCAATATTTTCTTAAATAAACATTATAAATGTGATAATTGTAATCTTGTAAATGAGTAAAAAGTCTCAAAATTGTAGCTCAATTAATTTTGGAGTTATAGAGCAAACTGTGTATAAACATATTTCTATTTCAGGATTTTTTAGGCGTGTTTTAAACGTGACCGCGTTTCGTCACGCGGTCCTCATTAGTATAGCCCTACCCCCTGCTGCTCCAGTCATATAAATTGTTCTTCGCATGGGTGGAGCCGTTCACTCGCGAATCGCAGATAGCATCAGATAGCAATAGCATAGATATTTTGTTCATTGTTAGCTAGCTAATCAATTATGCCTCGTTCCTGCATCTTCCCTGGATGTTTTAATGGTCAGGGCACCTGCTACTGACCGTCTCCCTCCTCAGCCTCCGGACACCGCCGCCGCCTTTCCTGTTTCTTTTCTTTCTTTCTTTCTTTTTTTTATTGCTAAGCCTGTGCCCTACAAGTTCACAAGCTCCTTTTTTGCTAAGAAAATGCGACAGGTCCATTGCATACTTAGTTATCAACGTGATTACTCTTTATTTTAATCACCAACACAGCCCCCGCATGCGATGTGTCGGGTCGGACCGGGTGCAGCCGCGCGAGTCCGCTCATCTTCTAAACACAGAACAGCGGAGTTATGAATTATAGTTGTGTCCTCAACTTTTAAAATAAAACCAGAGTTGTTTGTGCACTAAAAACAGCGTAACTCTTGGAAAAAGGAGCAAACAGAGCAGGTTTACTGATGAACCTGTCTTCCTCCTCCACACACAGTTCAGCTCTGAGCGAGAGGGTCCTCCTACTTGCTCTGAGCTGCAGAACTGCGCTGAAACCACGCCCACGCGCTGACACGCCCCCACCGTTCCAGACCCTGGGAAAATCATGTTTTTTCCTTATATTTGAGACTTAATTTTATAAGGTAAACAATGTTTTTAATCAGTCAGATTTATATGGGTGATTAATAACACATATTTATGCCGTGTGACAAACTCAAAACACAAATTTAATTTTACTTTACACGGTCTTTAAACCCTGAAGCTATTAGAGTAATAAATCCCTAACCAGAACAATCACTGTAATGCTACTTTAATTGGTGATATGTCACTTTATCTGTGCTGCTGATTATCCATGCTGCTGATTACGGTATTATGCACAAGCTGCTATATTCATACACACTCAAAACAGACTCGTGTTCAAGCTTCTGTTTAATACACCATATTATTTTACATTATTATTGTTTAGTGTATATCTTAGATCCTTGTATACTCTTTCTTTTTACACTTTATATTTTTGCCATTTTTGGGTGTAACTGGGACCTTGAATACACAATTTTGTTCCACCTCATGTACCACATGTGATGCGAATGACAATAAAGAACCTTGAACCTTAAATTATTCATTAGACTTTAAATTATTTTAGGGCTTTTTACCAATAAAATTATGCCAGAGGCAATACAATATTAAACAACAATAAATATATATATACAGGTAGTCCCTGACAACAATAAATATATATATACAGGTAGTCCCTGACTTACGAACGAGTTCCGGACCTACGGGCCGTTCGTAAGTCGAAAATAACGTAAGTCGGATCACATACAAAAAAAAATATATATATATTTTTTTAAATAAATAAATAAATGTACAGTACTGTACAGTCACCAAGCACTTAGCCTATCCTAACAGTTTTTAAAGATGAAGGAGTGAGTTGAATTGTCTCCCTTTCACAAAAAGGGAGCTACCGTAGCTCCCTTTATGATGATGATGATGATAAATTTATTTCAGAAAGGCATTTCACCACAAAACACAATACTGAAGACTTTCATGTTTTCAAGTATACCGGTATATACAATCTTAAATATCAAATAAACATACCCAATTTTTATATGCTAATATACATTTTTTTCTTTTCCTTTCCTCTAATGGTGACTGTGAGTCTGAAAAGGAGTATGATGAAGTTCAACTTATATTATCATACCCCTTATTCATTATGTGAATGGAGCCTGCTAGCGGGGAATGGAGACAATTCAACTCACTCCATCTTTAAAAACTGTGTTAGGATAGGCTAAGTGCTTGGTGACTGTCCAGTACTGTACATTTATTTTTGTATTTTTTTAAATCATTTTTTAAATTTTTTACGAGATGCTAAGTCCGAAACGTCGTAAGTCGAGGGTGTCGTAAGTCAAGGACTACTTGTATGTATATATTTTACTATAAATAATAATTATCTTTGATATTTCTCACTTAACTTGGCACATTAAATGTTAAGCATTAGTAAAATGTCATAAAATGGATTACCTAAACTACTTTAAAGGCAAAAAACTAACTTTTTTTTTTAAGTTTTTGTTTGTTACCAATTTAATTAGATTAAGCATTACTGACCTTTTAAACTACCGGTACATGATTTTAAAATCACTCAAGTCGACTACAATAAATCTAACAAGCAGACGGTATTTCAGTACAATGATGAGAAAGCTTATTCTGATTCTGATTCAAAGTAGAAATACTGTAATTAGCTAATGAAGCCCAATAATAAACAAATTTTTCCACAATTTTTTCCTCAGATGAAATGTTGAAACTTACATTAGGCTGCAGCAGGAAATATTCTCTTAAGAAACACCTGGTAAACGTTTGAACAGCAGATCTAACAGACTGGCTTTGTTCAGCTTGCTTAAGGGTGGATCTGCCAATCATACAAACACAGACACAAAATTATACGGTGTTCTGTAACACCACTAAATTCATTAACACTAAACACACACTTCATCAAGTACCGTATGTTGTGTTTAGTTTAAATACACACTGAGTACCTCAGTGCAACACATCCACACTTACCTGAAGATGTCACTCACAACCAGGAATATTGAACAGTGTTGAGCACAAGCTTTTGGCTGTAACACAAAAAAGAAATACACATTTGAGATTCTGTGTCACCTTTGCAAATATAAGAACGCAACAGTAACAATCCGGAGAGAATACAGTACATATATTACTGATAAGGCAAAAAACACTTGCAGAATAAAACTGCATCAGTGTGTAACCACCAGGTTGCACTATTGGATCACTTTCTCTGTGGCCCTCAGTTTATCCTGTCACTTTCTCCCGTTAACAGTTTACCTACCACTCTGTCAGCCCTTCCTAACAACACCCCCACACTCATCTTCTTTTCCCATCTCCTCCTAATCCACGCTCATCATGTGTTTTAAATTTAACACATTCTAAAACGCCCCAGCGCAAACATTTAACAGCTGTACTGTGCATATCACTGAGCCCCTAATTACACCGCCACCTCCCCCTTCTCAACATGCAACTCATATAAGGCCATGTGCTTCACTCTGGAAGGACCGCATGTTGTTTTAAACCTTTCAGGCTTTTTACTCCTGCAGAGCAAATACAGTAGTGAAACGATTAGGGACAGAAATGACCCAGTTTTACTAACCGGTAAAAAAAAATAATAAGATTTAAAAAAAATTGTGTCAGAACTTACAAATGTCCTGACAGAGTGATGCATTAATGCAATGTTGGTGGAAGATATCACTGACTGTATAACGTTAAATATGTATAAATAAGCAATAAACTCATCAACAGATGCCAAACATCTTTTTTTTCTTCAATTCAGGTGAACTTTAATGAGCAACTGACCAAGTTTTACTATATTACACATCAATTCAAAAGTTACAGTGCCACCAAGTGCTCATATGGTGCATTCACAATTTAAAATAATCAGTCAAGAGTAATATTTTCCCTTACTCACCTAAAAGTGAAGGAGGGCGATAAGGTTTTTGTGCATGTTTGGGTGTGTATTTTTGTGTCCAACTATTGGAAAAATATACAACAACCCACTGTATAAATTTAAATGAAACTTTCAGAAAGTAATCATCATAGCAAGGCAGCGATGTCTTGGAGATGTTACTGGGATATTTATCATGTTGGAATACTGCCTTGTGGCCCAGTTTCCAAAGGCAGGGGATCATGCTCTGTTTCAGTATGTCACAGTGTATGCTCGGCATTCACAAATCCAAACAAAATGGTTTTCAGAATCTGTTGGAATCCTGGCAAAAACCAATGCAGATTTGTTCCTGTCTTTGATTTTATACATATACCTTATAATGTTTTGCTAGTTTTTTGATACTTTGTTAAAGGGAGGAATATATATATATATATATATGTATATATATATATATATATATATAGTATATATATATATATATATATATATATATATATATTATATATATATATATATTTCTCTCTCTTTTGTTTTCTATTGTTTTTTTGTTTGTTTATTGTTTAAGGAAATTCTACCATTGCTGTTCATTGTTCTTTAATTTTAGCAGGTCGCTTTCGTAAATGAGCCCATGAGGTTCAAAAGATTTACCTGACTAAATAAAGGTTGAATGAAAAAAAAATCCCTCAAGACTGTAGCTCCGTACAGCGGACAGCACGAATGAAGCCCCAGACCATGACACTCCCGCCACCATGCTTGACTGTAGACAAGACACACTTGTCTTTGCACTCCTCACCTGGTTGCCACCACACACACTTGACACCATCTGAACCAAATAAGTTTATCTTGGTTTTATCAGACCACAGGATATAGCTCCAGTAATCCATGTCCTTAGTCCATTTGTCTTCAACAAACTGCTTGAGGGCATTCTTGTGCATCATCTTTAGAAGAGGGCTTCCTTCTGGGATGACATCCATGCATACCAATTTGATGCAATGTACAACGGTATGGTATGGTGTTGGCAATCTTATATCCGAGGCCATTTCTAGCAGCATTTCTTTTTTTTCAGATCCTAAGAGAGTTCTTTGCCATGAGATTCCATGTTGAACTTCCAGAGAGAGAATGCGAGAGTGGTAACAATAAATTGAACACACTTGCTCCCCATCACACCTGAGACCTTATAACACTAACAAGTCACATGACATCGGGGAGGGGAAATGGCTATCCATCCATTAACTTTTACCTGCTTCTTCCTTTTTTGGTCAGGGAGATCGCTGGTGCCCATGTCCAGCAATCACTGTGGGAGGGGCGGGGTACACCCTGGACAGGTCGCAACTCCATCACAGGGCCACATAGAGACAAACAAGACAAACAACCGTTCACTCTCTCACTCACACCTAGGGACAATTTAGAGTCACCAATCAGCCTAACGTACCATGTTTTTGGTTTGTGGGAGGAAACCGGAGTAACCGGAGAAAACCCACACATGCACGGAGAGAACATGCAAACTCCACCCAGAAAGGTCCTCAGACCTGGATTTGAACCAGGGTAACCTGCTCGCTGAGAGGCAGCAGCTCTACCAGTTGTGCCATTTTGCTGCTCAGAAAATGACTAATTAGGCACAATTTGAACATTTTCACTTAGGGGTGTACTCACTATTGTTGCCAGTAGTTTAGACGGTGATGGATGAGTGCTGAGTAATTTTGAGGAGACAGCAAATGTACACTATTATACAAGCTGTATACTGACTACTTTACACTTTATCAAAGTGTCATATCTCCAGTGTTGTCCCATGAAGGGTGAAGGGTGTACTTTCTTTTGTGAGATACTGTGTATCTCTCAATTATTTTTTCTTCTTCTTTCGGCATCACCCTTCGTCAGGGGTCGCCACAGCAAACTAAGTTGTACAAAGACTTGGCAACTGTTTTTACGCCGGATGCCCTTCCTGACCAGACCACCGAGCTACCACAGCCCTCTGTGTGGAGTAGAGCTGCTACCTAGGGCACCCAGGGGAGCAAATGTGGGGGTTATGGGCCTTGCTCAAGGGGGACAAATGAGGGTGGAGGCAGGTGTGGGTGCTTCACCTATCCCACCCACATTTTGATGTTGTCTGTATTGGGAGTTGAACCAGTGATCTTCCGATCACAGGCCCACCTTCTCTAACCTCTGCCTCCACTCCCACACCCAGTTTGACCAAGGAATTCTCAGTATAAGAGTTCAAATGTCTGGCATGAAAGGCGGTGGTTATGGGTTCCTTCAAGTAATGACAAACCTTTGTTTTGACCATTTTTTTCCTCAATTTAAACTGACTTTACATTCATCTCTTTTTATGTCCAATAAAAATGTGTACATCTGTATCTTTGTTGCATGCCAGTGTGCAAGCTTGCATGTGAACTGCCGTGGTTCCTTCTGGTAGAAAACATAAAACTTAAAAAATAAAAAATAAATCCCAGCTGTTTTTTCAGCATCCTCCGCAGTGCCGTGCCACTAACACTTCAAGGAGGGTCAATTACAACACGCAACAAACATCCTGTTTTTTGGCAGCCAGGGTTAGGAAGTGTTTATTGGTATTGGGCTTTCTCCCTGAATCACAAGGGGGTGGGACAAGCCAAAATGAGGAATGTGAGTATATTTTTATGTTTCCCATTTCTGATTGTAGTTTAAACAAGTGAGGGAATGGATGATGATAATATCATCATAGCTTGTTTTTGTTGTCTGTGTACACAAACACTAGAAACCAAAACCTTATTCTTTAATGACAGAAACACTATACCAAATGCAGAATCATAAACAAAACGGTGGGAAGTGTGGATGAAAGTTTGTGCAAATATAAAATCTAATTAACCTACTTAAATAAGAGGATAATCATAAGCGGATTCAAAGGTTTTTCTGAGGATTAGAAGATTCTTGAAGTAAACAGAAGTTAATGCTATTCATGCGGCTAACACAAATTAAAAATGAGCATTTGTATTATTAATTTGCCACATTAATTTATACTGAGAAGCTAAAAAGTAACATTTGCTTCTATTATTCCCAGAGGCCCCTATTTACAGAACCCAAACTGCCTTACACATTTCTTACAAACTCAACATGACAAGGTTAGCAATCATCTGACAGGTCTTTTTTTTTTTTTTAAGAACACACAGAGTTAGTAAACCAAACACATGCACACCTGTCTATCTTAATTTGTAAGAATGGTTCCTAAACTCAGATGGTGTACATTGTTACCCAGATGCATGTGCAGTTTAAGTGGACCATCACTCTGGGCAAAACAGAGCAACACAACTGACAAATCTAACTAAAGTTAATTGGTGCAAAATGCAGGTAAATTCTTCTTTACCTTCTTAAGTTTCGCCAGATTTTATAGATGCTGAAGAGAAACTGGTGACTTGGGTAAACAGGAAGTATTTCATAACAGAGGCTCAAGTAAATGTATCGCTGTGTGCAGATGTTTGGTGAAAACAACACGCAGAAAACATGTCTAGTTTAGAGACGGGGCTTGATTCTAGTGGACGCTGCTGTGTTGAATTTCATAGACTTTTTAAGATCCGTGACACATTTAATTACTTAATTATTCTTACATTTCAGTGTCCACAATAAGCTGTAAAAAATATGCATTTCAGGAATAAAATGAAGCCCCTTTGGTCAACTTCAGTATTTTCTAACTGCACTATTGTATTGAGGGTTTATTTTTAATTATAACTCATAATAATCTTAAAAATTGAAAAATACTTTGGGGTTTCACATGGATTTGAAGTAATATTTACCCAAGTGATAGCGAGTATAGTATTGATGCAGTTCTTTAAAGGTTGTGCAACAGAAAGCTGAATGATGTGAGATGTGGTGCAAGGTTCTCCAAATTATGTGAGATTACTGCTGAACAAAGCCAAATACTGTAGTTGTATTCCGGGCAAAAACACTTAATAAAGACTCGTCAAAATAAAAAACAAATGGAACATTTCCATGATCTATATTACTTATGAGAGCAGCACAATGGTTTGGTTCCAGTTTACTAAGTGGTGCTGAACACAAATGAATATAAGTGCAATGATTTCTTATGTATCTACCAATTAAGACAGAGAAGTTGTTCTATGTTCAAAATGAATTCATTATCATCCGTTTGTCAAAAGTTGGGACTGCTGCCATTGTATGCAACACTGAAAGAATAGAAAAGGATCCAGAACAAAAAAAAGATACTTTGTCAAGGTTAAATAAATCATTAGGTCATCATAAAAGATTCAACAGTTTCACAAGGGAATTATTATTATTATTACTTTATATGGTCTTTCATATGAAGAAAAATTGCTTATGGATGTGAACAAAGTACTGTACATTTGTGAGATTTAAACCACAGGTGCTTTTTGTACTTTAAAAACAAATTGAAACAAAAACAAATATGTCAACCATGCTGAACTGTTTTTACAATGGACATATTTTATTGTTCATACTAAGAAAGAATGGTAAAAAATGTCAGTTTAAAAATGTATTATGCTTTTTTTATATGCCCAAATTTTAATCAGGATATGTACAAGATAATTATGTTTATATGCTTTAATGTTTAAACAATATTTTGTTTTATATCCATTCACTGTTTATAGTGACAGCCACTCTTTTTACATTACCAGAAAATATTCAGTTGGATTTCTGTCTCTTAAAGCCCCCATCTGCTCTTATTGGTAAAATGTGGGTGGCTCGGTTGGTAGAACTGCTGCCTTTCAGCAAGAAGGTTGCCTGATTGAATCCCAGCCAGGGGCCTTTCTGGGTGAAGTTTGCATGTTCTCTCCATGCATGCATGGGTACTCTGGTTTCCTCCCACAGACCAAAAACATGCATGTTAGGCTGACTGGTAACTCTAAATTGTCCTTAGGTGTGAGTGAGAGCGTGCATGGTTGTTTGTCGTGTCCCTGTGATGGACTGGAGACCTGTCCAGGTGTCCCCCTCCTCTAGTACTGTGACTGCTGGATATGGGCACCAGTGACCCACACAACTCGAAAAGGGAAGAAGCGGGCAAAGATAACAGATGGATAAATAAAATGGCTTCAACAAAGTACCTGTCGTGCCAAAATATGAATTTGATAGGTACTGAGGAAATGTGTTGTATGTAATCAAATCAAAGAGTAAGCAGAAAAAGCCTGGACTGAAAAAAGCAAAAATCAGGAGTGGTGTTTTCTGTGAGAGAGAGGAATCTTGTTAACTTTGTTATTCTGCAGCTCTTCAGCATGTACTGTATGAACAAATGTACACAAATGGCAAAAGAAAAACCCTACAGTGCATGTCCACTTTCTGTCTTGTCAAATCAAAATAAATGTATAACTCATACATTAGTTTGGATGTCATTCTTACATACTGCATTCCCAAAACTTGAAATCTGTCCAGGTGACACAGTGACAGTTGGGAATGGGGACCAGCAACCCCCACAACCCGAAAAGGAAGAAGCAGTTAAAGAAGATGGAGGTGTAGATGGATAATAGCCTCACCAGCAGTGACTTTGTTACTTGCTGCTCCACATTTTGTGGTGTTGACCCGGTGGCAGTAACAGACTGCAGCAGACTGAGCACTGCCTGCTCCAGGCTGGCCAGTCGGTGATACCACAGAGAGATTTGGGCCTGCTCCTCTAATGGCAGGCCATTTCTGAAAGAAAAAAAAAAGGAACTGACTGAGCTAGTCTCAATGGTCAGAATGGTTGTGTTCAGTGTGTTACTGTAATCAAATCCTTGGTTTGTTCACATTTTACAGAATTCAAATAAGTTGGTCAAGAACAACACTGAAAGTTATTTCCTTTCCCATCATCACATTTATTTAAGCAGATAAAAACCCACTGAGCGCAAGATCTCTTTTCCAAGGGTGACCTGTCCAACTGACTTTTTAAATGTGTTAATTACAATTAAAAAAGGCTCACAAATATTAACAAACTGCATTTAAAGGTGGTGTGACATGATGTTGGAACTATGCATAAAGTGGCACAACATATATATGTTGTATCATTCAACTATGTTGGTTTTTACAAGCAAAATGATAAATCAATGAAATTTTGTTTCAAAAGTGATTTTAAATTTGGCGCCGTGTTTCGTCACGGGACATCCGGGTACTTACGCATGCGACGTCTGTGACGTAGAGACAAGGACTTCAGTCTGTGGGCTGCTATTAGCACGCAGTGTCATTGTCTTCAAGATCGCCTATTTTCTTTTGTATAACTTGAAAAATGTCAGTATGTTTTGTTGCATTTGGGTGTTCTAACATCGCCAGCTCTGTAGACGACTACGATCGGGTTCCAGCCCTTCACCCTCGGAACCTTGCTCATCTGAAATGTCGGACTCCCCCTCGCACCCTGAACGGTAAGACTCAAATACGGCTGCAGACCAAAAGTAGAACCAGCTGTTTCTTGTTCATCACTCGAACTAACTTCAGCTTCCCAAGCTGAAGACAAATCGCTCAAATCTTCACTTAAATTGCTTAATTCCTTGGTTTATATATTCACTCCTATTGGTTATTTACAAGGTGCGTTCTAGCCATTGCGCCATGAAAATGCATCGGCGTTTGACTGCGACGCACTGCAGAGTTACGTCATTAAAACTATTTTATTTAAAAATACTTTTATATATTTGTCTACATCTTCAGGTACAACTTCAGGTACTTTTATAAATTAATTATTCGAAGCATCTGTGTACAAACAATCAAAGCTGAGTAGCTCCTCTTTCTAAAATGTCTGTTTTAAAATCATGTCACACCACCTTTAAGTCTTTGTTAATTTTAAAAAGCTTCCACAGCCACCAGTTTATGTTAAATCAGAGGAATGTTTGCCTCGTCTAGCTCACACAGAGAATTTGAGCACAAGAACAACTGTGTGAAACTACAGTACTTTTATGTATTATAGCAACATAATATGATCCAGTACCTTGAATGATTAGAGCTCAGGGCAGTGAAGAAGTCTTCTGAGATGGAAGACACTGGATTTTGCAGCAAAGCGCCAATGAGAGGAGAAGCCTCAGGACATGTGACGATGGGCACAAAAACTTCTGATGTAGCCAGAATATGATCACAGAAAGACCTGTACGGAGTGGACAACTGTTTGATGAATGTACAAGAAATATGTAAAACAATAACATTTATATAAGAGGATGCCAAGTTTTTATGTTCACTTGTGATTTCCAGATACTGATTTCGTTTTATCTGCATTACAATCATTTTTTTATTCAAACCTATTTGTATAAACTTGGGATTTTTACATAGACAATGGCACTTAAGTAGTAAAACTAGTTATGTAAGCAAAAAATATCTTTGTCATGAATTATCTATAATTCACGTTGATGTCCTCTGAAACTGCACATATGGATTACTGTAATTTCCAGACTATTAGCCGTAACTTTTTTCACAGGCTTTGAACCCGTGGCTTATACAGTGCTGTGGCTAATTTATATTTAAAAAAATAATAATTTGACAGGCTAACGAGCTTCTTGCCACCAAAACATTTAGCCTCGTCACACCCGAGCGCTTGCATATCTGCCCAATACGCATCTGTCTTGTGGGGTGGGTCCTCATGACTCAATGAGAATGCTGTACCTGTATAAATAAAGTAAAAAAATAGACCAATGAAATCACCCAACAGATCACAGTGGACCAATGAAACTTCGAACTACCGTAAATCAAATGCACTCACACTAAATTCTTCAAATCAGTTATTTTGTGCTTCATGCACAGACCTCATCATAGAAAACACACAAAGAAATACAAATGATGTGGCTTTCAAGTTAAAGGAGATTGATCTGGCTGTCGAAGAAGGAAATGGAGCTGCTGCATATAAGCTTGGCGTCAATGAATCGATGGTGAGACGTTGGAGACAGCAGCGTGAAGAACTGAATCAATGCAAAAAGATGATTAAAGCTTTCAGAGGTAAAAAAAAGGGGCAGCTTGCCCGAACTTGAAAACATTCTTGAAGACTGGGTGAACACTCAGAGAGCAGACGGTCAAGGTGTTTCCACCATGCAGATTGACTGAAAACCAAAACAATTGCCATCAAAAACAAAACTCAAGATTTTAGAGGTGGACCATTGTGGTGGTTCAGATTCATGATTGGTGACTTTTCCTGGTAGGCTAGTGTATTTCTTTATTTTAACCAGCTGTGTTACAGGCACTATTCAGAAAAAATAATTTACTGTACGTATTTGTATATGTACTTAATTAGTTAAAAAGATTGTTCTGTGTAAATATCTCAAGTTACAATGTGGAGACCCACAGCTTATAGACATGTACGGCCTATATATGTACAAAATTATTTTTTTGTTTTTATTTAGTGGGCATGGCTTATATTCTGGTGTGCTCAATAGTCCAGAAATTACGGTAAGTAACCAGCTACCACTCCAACTACTGATTGCACATTTTTGGCTCCAACATAGAAACACAGTGAAATGAATATTTGAACTTCACATTCTCTGATAACATCTTGATTTTTAATTTTTATCGTGACAGTTCATAATCACTTTACCAAATAAATCAGCAGTTTAATCTAAGCTTTGCAGTGCTAGTTTTCCTCTATAAATTATTTTACCTCTTATCTCTGCCACTTTGAGAGCAGTGACCCTTTTCAATCAATTCTTGAACATGTGTCACCATCTGAAATGAAGAAAAGATTGCAGTCAAAATAATTAAATTCAGTATTATTGTGAGCAAGAGTTGGATCAATTGTATTAAAAAAATACCTTTTTTAATACTTCAGCTTGGTACTCTTTAGCTGGCACACCCATACGCTTCATTAGTTCCTGAGTTGTAACATCATCTTCTGTAACTAGCTGACACAACACTTTCTGTGGGAGAGCAGACAGTATGAACTGGAACAGAGTTTTGGCACCTCATGCATGTAACAACAGACATGACTTTGATGCAGTTTACACGATCCCCAAGATTCATTACAGCAAAGCTAATTGGTTACAGGAAAATAAGATGACTCTGTTGGCGTCATGTCATTTGAAACATATGAGTGCAAAGAAGGTATTCCAGTAAGTGAGAATATATGGGCAGCATATGAGCAACCAAACGTTTGCTAGAAATGATCTCCGTGTTTTACAAGAATTTTTAAAAAATGCCTCACGATAAGATTAATAATCTAAACAATCCTTTTCAACATTAATGAAGGAAGAAACAAAAGAACAAAAGGCTTAGGATGTAAAGTTAGATGCTATAGGAGTGATGTCGAACCTCTAAAAAAATAAACTAAATATTTCTCCAAAATTAATGGGAAACATTGACTTGCTTTAATGAAACACATGTGGCATGATAATTAAAACAATGAAACTCTAAAGATCTATAACATTATACTGGAGATTTTTTTTTACCTAAGTCATACGGTACTCTTTCAAACACCAAGTTGACTCACCAGCATAAATTGGATCAGAGAAATAATACCCAAAGCCTTACATCTTCAGCATTAACCAAAAACACACAGACTTACACATTGAAAAACAAAGAAAGTACAAACCTAGAGGAAACTCTATATAAAAAAAGGAGACAGTAGTTGAAAAGGAGTGAAGGATACTGTGAGAAGCTGAACATGTGCTGGAGAAAACTAAAGCAGAAGAAAGAAGAGCTGCAGCACTGTTGATGTAGCTGTGTGGTTTCTCTGGGCAGGCTCTACAGCACGCTATGATGCTTACCCTCCACAAAGTCTCACAAAACCACCCCAATCACTACCATCTGAGAGCCCACAAAGCCTGCTCATTGAGAGCATACAAAACTGATCACACTCAACCCACAACTGGTAAGAAAGAGCAGTGGATAAGTGGGAAAAAAGGGAACACTGGATGGTTTGGAGGAAATCTAAGACTGAAACACTCTCTGATTGATGCATTTTAAGAAAGTAAAAGTGGGTGAGGTCACAAGAGGAATGGGATTAAGTAGATGGATAGATGGGTGGCAAAAACTTTGAGTCAAAAAACATCTTTCTCCTACAGAAAAAAGAAGTGAACTGGCTTTGTGGACAAGTTACTGCAACAGAAAAGATTCCTCTATAAAGCTAAAATTAAAGCAGAGGATGTAGAAAACACACAAGGCAAAGACTCGGGTTGTTTTTGATGGGTGTCTGTTAACAATTACAAAGCCGTGATTGAAAAACCAATGAAAGACTTAAGTATAGCCTCAGATGGTCGAAACAGCAGAGACAAAAACAAAAAGACTTGAAGATGAAATGAGGCATGGGAGCACAGAAAAGGAAGCCTGAGCTCAGAAAATAATACATTTGAAAAGACTGAACCCCAAACCTGGTACACTGTCTAAATATTCTAAGTGTTTGGAAAGCAACCAGTTACAGTGAAGGGGACATGTAAAGTTATACAGTACTGTATACTTTAGGGGCTGCTGAAATCCAGTAAATAGGCAGCAGAACCATCTTTTGTATCCCTCTGTTTATGTGCTGTTTTAAGCTTTTACAGCTATGGAGATCCTAAAAGAAATGGCTTCACAAGTATTTTTAGTCCTTTAGTTAAGTATTTATGTAACGTCAGATTAAAAACTGCATTAATAATGCTGTGTCCATGCTTATTTATCAAAAACTAAACCAAAACAATGAAGGGATGTTTGAAGAAGTACAAAGTACTTGCTTCCATAAGAGCACTAAGCTGTCCGAATTTACTACTCAACTATAACTAATTACCTGAAAAGCAGATGTTTCCGCTGATTTGGGGGGTTCTGCAGGGGTCCATCCTGGGTCCCCTCCTATTCTCTTTATACCTGCTGCCACTTGGTGCCATTTTCCAGAAACACAACATACATTTTCACTTCTACGCCGATGACTGTCAAATTTACTTCCACCTAAGACAGAATGGTACAGGCTCTATTCAACCTTTGCTCGACTGCCTGGCTGACATCAGGGACTGGATGGCTTTAAATTTCTTAAGTTTCAATGAAAAGAAGTCTGAAGTCATGTTTTTCCCTCGCAAAGACACAATCACGAACCACTGCATCAATCTTTCTGCTCTAGCCCTGTCAGAAATAATAATAATAAACTTTATTTGTATAGCACCTTCCTACAATGCCTTGCATTGACAAAAAAAAAACAAAAAAAAACAAAGAGTCACAAATCTGGGAGTGATAATGGATCCTTCCATGAAACTTAATAGTTATGTAAACACGATTGTTAAATCCTGTTTTTTTCCAGCTGAGGCGACTGTCTAAGCTGAAGCCCAAATTGTCCGCAAATAACCTGGAGACAGTAATACACGCATTTATTACATCTAGGCTTGATTACTGCAATTCGCTCCTGTTTGGTATCAGTCAGACCACCAATGCACAACTACAACTGGTCCAGAACGCAGCAGCACAATTTTCAACCAGCACAGGCAAAAGAGAGCACATTTCACCAGTTTTGGCCTCCCTGCACTGGCTACTGGTTCACCTTCGAATCCAGTTCAAAATACTCCTGTATGTCTACAAATCGTTGAACAGTCTCACCACCCCATATCTCTCTGATCTGCTACAGCCATATGTCCCACCACGTTCTCTGAGGTCAGCAAACCAATTACTTCTCACAATTCCAGGAACTCGTCTCAAGCGCAAAAGTGACAGGGCCTTCTCTGTAGCAGGCCCAAGACTTTGGAACGAGTTACCTTTGCTTGTCAGACAGGCCCCCTCCCTCTCGGTTTTCAAATCACGTTTAAAAACTTACTACTATTCCGTTGCTTTTTAACACCAGATGATCTGTGTTTTGAACCTGTATGCTTCACACAGGTTAAGTCATTATATATATTATCTGCAACATTTTTATGTCTATATTCTGATTTAACTTCATTTTTTGACAGGCGGGGAGGCGGGGCTGGTTGGGTTCATGCCGAGTTCGCTGAACGGAGCAATACGGGCTTATGTTTGTGTATCATTACACCAAAACAGTTTCCCTTTTTGTTCACCTTTGAAACGTTGCCTCAGGTCAACTTTCTCATTAATTGTGGGGGATGTGTTTACAAAAAACGGGAGAGATGAACATGTCTGAATGAAAAACTCTGCTTTTTGAGGTTTTTTTTTATTTTTCACATTAAAACCACTGCTCATTTCATCAAAACACACCCCCAAAACCGTCATTTTTTAAACTGTCTTCTCCTTGTGTCCCGTGTCTGGTTCGACCATGAAGTTTGTTGTCGACCTCTGCCTCGAAAAGTCCTAGGTCTCTGGTGCATCTGGGACGTGTGTCCTCTGGGAGAAGCTGATGGAGGGGCAGCATAAAAGGTTGCAGTGGCTGTGGTGCGTCTCTGCTGCTGCGGTGGAGCCTGTTTTGATCTCGCCAGCGGCCAGGTGTCCGAGCAGCGCGGGACTCTGCTCGGGGAAGGGTCACGTGTTTCCGCACCTGTTCCAGGGCATCTGATGAGGACTGTAGCTGGTTCAGGACTGACTGAAAATGGGGGCCGAAGAGGCCTTCTAGAGACACAGGACCCTCCAGGAGTTCCTTTTTAATGTCCTCTGGTATGGACAGAGACCATTTCTGCCACATCTGTCTCTGCAACAATGTTGCCCAGGATGAGATGCGGGCAGAGCATGTCGCAAGCGCTGCGCACAGGTTAGTGATCGTGTCCGCTGTTGTACCAATTTTGTCCGGTTCTGTGGAGGACTGGTTTGGTTCCTTTGCCTCCTTAGCAATGCTGAGGGCTAACAACGTGATGTTATTAGTCGTTGCCCCCACCTGTGACAAGCACTGATGGATTTTGTCCGTCAGCTTTGCGGTGAGCTTGTCACCAAGGGATGGTGGGATGATACGTTGGCCGACGTGTTTCGCCGCTCTCACCTCGAAGACAGC
>JBBPBX010016565.1:12077-31084 GCA_038048925.1 Garcialebias charrua | reverse complement strand
GAATGTTTTATTAACATATAATCACAGAACTTCGCAGCGGCTGACAGGACATGAAGTGGAGGCGGAGCATTCGGAAGCAGAGCTGAATTTCACAGAGAGCAAGAGGAAGCAGAGCCATATATGGCTCACAGGGGGAGGGACCAGAAACGTGTCTCTGTTCAAAATTTTCCTAAGTTCCAGCGTGTTCCAGAAATTACATATTGCACCTTTAACAAGGTGGTGGCCCAGAAGAGTGTGGAGGGTCCACATTTTGGAATCTGGAGATCCACCCATCTCCATCCATCCATCCATCCATCCATCCATTATCTTTTACCCGCTTCTTCCATTTTGGGTCACGGGGGTCGCTGGTGCCCATGTCAAGCAGTCAACTTTTCACCAAAACATGTCTGCTGTGTGGAAGTACTTTACACTAAACACCGCAAGACACCAACGTGCAATGTCTGCAGAGCCATAGCACCACATTAAACCATGGTCAAGTAGTTTTATGTTGGACATTCAAGCTCCGGGGCTTCAGCGGGGCACTCCTCTCGCTCTATCCGTAGAAGGCAACCTGACCCTGGCCAGCCATGCTTAATCTGACCTGCTCAGTCTGCCCGTCTTGGATGAGGGGCAGGCTGAGAGCGGGTGACCGAAATCAGACCGCCTGCTTCGGATTGAACAAGAGTATCGCCCCCTGAAGCCACAGAGCTCGAAGTTTACAGAGAAGTTGCTAAACTTCATCGTAATTAATGACCAACCACTATCAGCTGTAGTAAACAAAGGATTTTGCAGCTTGATACTTGCACCCAAGATATAGTTTACCCTCCAGGAGATATTTATCAGTACAACAGTAAACAATCATAAAAAAACATTGAAAATTACAATACATTTATATAAATAAATAAAAACACAAAAACAGCTACATTAAAACACAATGTAAAATACTAAAAAACAGGAACATGTCTGTGTTGGTTCATGCCATGAACGTAGCAGATGTTTAAAGCCATTTAATTAATGTTTATTTTTAATCTAATTAATTCTTAAAAAATAATAATAAAGCCATCAAAAATAAAAAATAAACATTGAATGAAAAGAGTGCAGAAAGAAGAAATAAATTGTTCTATCTGCCCCTTAATTAAAAAATATATAAAATAAATTTAGACAGTCACTTAAATTAACCACCTTAATATCCACTTTAAAGCTAGTAATAAAAAACATTTTGTGTTAGCAGGATTTAATTCTAACTTTATCGATTAATAAAACGTACCTCAAGTTGCCTTTTTGGACATGCATGCATATATGTGTACACATTGTACTTTAGAGGAGATTATTACAGTCTCATATAAAATCAATGATGATGATGATGATGATATCGGAAAGTTATCGGTATCGGTCGATATCCAGATTTAGGGATCGGGATTGGATCAGAAGGTAAAAATTTGGATCGGTGCATCCCTAGTTTACAGTAAAGTTTACACACTTCTGTATCAGGTCACTGATGTTTCAGATGACTAATCATGTGACTGAGTTTACCTCGAACAGAGAGGTGTCCAGTGCTGTTGGCTTTACCCAGGTAGTTCTCAGCAAAGCAGGTGTATTTTCCTTCATCTGCCCTGCTGATGTTGTGGATCCACAATGTTCCATCTGGAGTTACTGAGATCCTGAAGACAAAATGCTGGTCAGAAACACCAGTGGCTGATGTTGTAAATTTAACAACTGAATGAGAAGTAAATCTAATTCTTAAAACTCCTGAATAATATCTAACTGTCCCTGACATTACTCTTTTTCCTGTTGTTTCAGTCAGCCTGAACTGTACAGGTAGTCCTCGACTTACGACGCCCTCGACTTACGGCGTTTTGGACTTACGCATCTCATTAAATTTTTATTTATTTATTTAAATAAATAAATAAATGTACAGTACTGTAAGTTACCAAGCACTTAGCCTATCCTAACACAGTTTTTAAAGATGAAGGAGTGAGTTGAATTGTCTCCCTCCTCCCTAGCAGGCTCCATTCACATAAAGGGTGCTAGCTCCCTTTATGTGAAAGGGAGACAATTAAACTCACTCCAGCCAATAAAAACAGAGCTTCTCACTTCTCACGCTCCTAACCCACGCCCCCGCCTGTCCCAGCCCCAGCGGCCGCGCAGGTTCTCGTTCAAAGTATTGCAAAGCGATGCAAAACTGTTTTGTATGTGACACAAATGTATTAAATTCCCCTTCTTCATCCCTGATCTGGACTTTTCTTTTTTTTTTTTGCCAAAAGTCAAGTGATCGCTTCCTCCTCCACTGATCCATGACTGAAACAATGAGGAAATGGATGAATTTGTCACGAGCGAATTAAACTCGGGTTCAACGTGGCTCTGTGAGGCTCTGCAAATTTCATGGTGTTCTGGTGTGCTGGACCAGCGCTCCATGTTTTTATTTTATTTTTTAGAACGTTTTGTTAACATATAATCACAGAACTTCGCAGTGGTTGAGACAGGACATGTAGTGGAGGCGGAGCATTCAGTAACTGCAGCAGAGCAAGAGGGAACAGAGCCATATATGGCTCTGAGTGGTGAGGGACCAGAATGCTTTGCCTGTTGAAAATTTTCCTAAGTGCTGTGTTCTACAAAAACTGCAGAGTGCAGCTTTAAACTGCTATTATTTAGCACATTTAGTATATTCTAGTGCAGCATGACGTGTGAAATATCTGCCTCCCTCGTTCAGTAAACAGTGATTTTAGAACTGGATCAGACTGTGTCTCTTCCAACACAGATGTTGGTCACAGCAGCTACATTCAGGTGTAGATTAATCAAACATGAGACTCAAAATATATTCCATCAGTCATAGTTCAAAAAGCAGTGCATGTCCGTAGCCATTGTTGCTAGAACTACCGTCTGTCCGTGCGTGCGTGTGTGTGTGTGCGCGCGCATGTGGTTCAAACAAAAGCTCAGCTGGAGATGTTTATGTTATCAACAGGGGGTCAGCGAAAAAACATCCACTCTGGAAGGTGGATATTTTTTCTTTTTAGCCGCTAAGGACCGTGTCTTCAGCGATATGATAAACTGCTGCTTTATTAATGTCGCGCTTCCTCTCTGTGTTCCTCTAAAGACACACAGCACGGCTAAATAAACTCTGAACCATTTCAAATAAGAAGAGTGTCTGTCGTCTAGCTGTAGCTTCAAGGTTCAAAGTGGAGGCTCACTTTACTGCAGCTTCACGCAGGCTGACCAACGTGAAGATGGCACAGCTGAATGGATTGTACTTATAAAGCACATTTCTATCTTATCAAGACACTCAAAGCTCTTTACAACACAATCTGTGTCCTCTTTTACCCATTCATGCCCTCTACTAGATTTCTACAAAGAATAATCAGAGCTTTATCACATTCATACACCGATGGGACACACATCAGAGGCAATGAGGGGTTCAGTGTCTTGCCCAGGAACACTTCAGCATGTGACTGCTGGTAGATTTGAAGCCCCAACTCTCCCACTGAAGGATGACTGCTCCAGCCTCTCAGCCACAGCTGCCCCCAGCTGAAAAGGATTATTATTTAATATATGTAAATAGTTTATTTTTTAGACATTTATTTTGTACAGTTATAGTTGTTAATAAATGTGCCTGTGTGACAATTGGGACAAAACTTTGACTCAAATATATTTTTGTTATTACTTTATGGAAGGAAAAAATATAGAGCTATATATCGTATATAGCCATTTTTGTAAAAAAGATTGAGATATTAATTTTGGTCCATATCGCCCAGCCCTAGTGGATAGACAAAAACTTTGAACATAAAAAGGCTGTCCTTCATGCACAGGAGTGTAGAAGATCCCACACTGCAGCTAGGAACCTGGAACAAGCCTCCACAAGTGAGACAGCATTGCAGGTGGCTAATGCTAATAAATTACACACTTTTCATTTAATATAAGTTAAAGTGCTATGCATATCATACGACTGTTACTGAATACTGTATACTGTATGTCACCAGTTCTTACAGCAGTTGCACAATTTTTGTAGCAAATAGGTCTAAATAAGAGGGCTATGTTCTGACAAAGGAACGTATAACGTATAACTCCTGATCAAGAAAGGTCATCAGAGACTCTACTTCCTCAGACGGCTGAGACGAGCTGGTCTGAGTAGCCCAGTCCTCACCTCCTTCTACAGGTGTGCAGTGGAGAGCATCCTGTGCTCCAGCATCAATGTGTGGCATGGAGGCTGCACAGCTGCAGAAAGAAAAGCTCTACAGAGAGTGGTGAAGGCTGCACAGAAGTCTGTTGGAGTCAGTCTCCCCACCATCACAGACATTTACACTTCGAGATGCAGGAAAAGAGCCACCTGCATCATGAAAGACCCCACTCACCCAGCACACACACTCTTTGCCCCACTCCCCTCAGGACGGAGGTTGAGGAGCATCAAATGTAGAACCACTAGACTGAGGAACAGCTTCTACCCTGAGGCTGTTAGACTCATGAATAAATAAATAATAAGAATAATCACTGCAAAATATCACATCATGCTGATGCTGATCTGTTTCTTGTTGCTGTGTTCATCTGTGACCATCTGCTCATAAAGACTCATGTTCGTGCTGCTGTTTGTAATGATGTTTTTCTATTACTCTAGGGCTTAGTGTATTTCTAGTTGGATGTTTTTCTTAGTTCATATCCTAGATGTTATTACTGTCTTTCTCTTACATTTTGTTGTTGGATGTAACTGGGACCCTGTGTACATAATCTCATTTCATCACATGTACTACATGCAGTGCAAATGACAGTAAAGACTCTCTGACTCTGATATAAAATATCGGTATCGGCATCGGTTATCGGCCAAATAAGTTTTAACATATTGGCATATCGGATATCGGCCAAAAATCCAATATTGTGCATCCCTACTTTTTTCCTTTCATTTGCTTCTCTAGTGTGCAGGGAAAATAGTGAAACTTTTCTGCACAAAATCAACAGTTGGTTGGTTGACCAACATGTTGTTCTCTGCAGTAAAAGGTGAATGTTTTGGTTAGCTTTCAGCACCATTTTCCTTTTAGCTAATAATCTGCCATCAGGCATGATGTCTGAACTTTATTTTTGGCAAAAAACAAAACAAAAAACAACACTTTCTTAATGTGGAAAGGTTTTCTGAAGTTGGTGTAAAAGCAGTACCTGTTAGAAGTGTTAGCACCACCACTGTGAGGTAACATGTGTTTATAAAGCAGCTCCATCTGAAGCCTAATAAGATTATTACAGTGATGCAGCACTCACATGTGGCTGGATGAACACAATGAACCTTTCCCAACAGTGTCAGAGCAGGAAACATGACTGCATCATTGGAACAGTAAAGTAATACAAGTATTGGAGTAAAACTCATTATCGGCTTGATCTTTTCCAAATGACTGATCAGTATGTGGGACAAAGAAAAGTCTTAATCGGGATATCTCTACTTTAAACAGTACTGTAATATCTACAGCACATTCACATAGTCCACAGCCAGTCTAAATGGGCCCATGAGTCTGGATCTGTTGGTAATGACTGCTCAGAAATTAATTGACTGTTTCTGGCTATAAAATGTCGCCTGGGAGTCAGAGTATAAAGTGAAGAGATATAAAAGGCGGTAACGGTGCTACCTGCTACTGTTGGTAAGCAGCTCCGTCCCACGGCTCCAAAATAAGATGGGTTTTGGTGCTGCTCGGGGTCGACACTCAATCATTACCTGCCCGCCCCTGGCTGCAGGGATCAGTTTCCTGACTAGATTCAACCTGAAGTCTGGAGCCTGGACTAGAAGGAAAACAAAGACTGATATAACTACCAAATAACAATTAAATATTAATTAGAACAATAAAAGCAACAAATTAGACCAGAGCTGGATTAAAGGGGGTGTTGGACTCCTCTTACCTTGGACTCTTAGCTCTGCAGAGGAATAGATGGTGCCATGCTTGTTTTCAGCTACACACTGGTACATCCCAGAATCCTCCAGGGCCAAGTTACTGATTTTAAAATGAGCTCCATTCACCACCACTCGGTCCTGAAGACCAGCAAGGAGAAGGTCCATGAGCCAAATAGAGAAGCAAGGAGAAGTCATATTCTTTCTGGCTTAGAAAGGTCTCCAGCGATTAGAAACAATTTTTTTTTTTTTTTATTGTTTTTTACATTTTTGGGCGCTTGTGGCCTTTATTGGAGAGGGAGAGGGTGAAACGGTAGAGAGGGGGGAGACACCACAGAAAGAAGCTTGTCGGGTCTGGGACGTGAACCCGCGACGCCTGTGGAGAGGCTCAGCCTCAAGCATATGTGCCGCCCGCTTTATCCCCTGCGCCAAAGCGGCGGCAGAAACCATGTTTGAAGGCTTATAAAACCAGTAACACACCCAGCTTCTCAAACTTCTAAACATTTTTGTTGTAGCAGAATCTGCAATTGTAGAAAAAAAACAAGATTTTCTTTTGCTTTCCTCTCAACAGGTGGTGTGAATCTTGTTGCACCATGAGACATAAAAAAGTAGTGCACCAACCCTGACGGGCATTGTAGATGACTCATGAGTGATTTGAATAGTGAATGTTTGTAGTTCTCCAGATGAGTGTTTTTCTGGACTGGAATTGAACAAAGAATGAAAGTTCTATTTCATCCCTACTGACTGCCAGAGGGGGTGCTTAAAGCACTGAATGATCATTCTTGCGCATGCGCATGTTGAGTATTTATGCCAAAATAGTCACGTGTGACCCCCGGGACACCGGCGAGTCTATATAAGCACGTGACAACGGTAGTCCAGTCCCTTAATCTTCTCACATGCAAGTGGTAAGAGGTTTACTTTTTTCTGCCTGACTCTGGTAGCCTCGAGACTCCAGTCAGAGCTACGGGAATGTCTCGCCCGCCAGAGGCTGTGCAAGCTTGTATCCTCTAATTGTATTCCAACTGGTAAGTTGTTTTGTTTCTGTTAACCCGGCGGTAGCGTGTTCGCTAGCTGCATCGGTTTCCTTATTGGCTGGAAGTACGGCGTTTAGTTGTTCTTTCCTTAGTTACAGAAAGCATTGCAACCCCACTCGTGCTTACTTGTTTTCAGTTTGGGGGTGTAGCGGCCGTATTGGGCTTCATCCCACCTTTACCTGTGTTGCAACCGTTTTCGGGTTCGCGCATATTCTACAGCAGCGTCCGCTTGCTGCTGTTGTTGCATTGCAACCGTTTTCATGTTTGTTTTTCATTAGCTGTGTTCGGCTTGACTTGTTACACTGCAGCCGTTTTTCGTGCTTGCTTTTTATTTACATAGTTCAACCGTGTTTGGCCTGACTTTTATTTGTTACACTGCAGCTATTTTTCGTGCTTGCTTTTCATTTACATAGTTCAGCCGTGTTCGGCCTGACTTTTATTTGTTACACTGTAGCCGTTTTTCGTGCTTGCTTTTCATTTACATAATTACAGCCATGTTCGTCTTGACTTTATTTGTTACATTGCAGCCGCTTTTTCGTGCTTGCATTTTCCTGAGCTGTGCAACCGTGTTCGGCTTGCCTTTTTTCATTATAGGCAGCTGTGTTCACGCTTGTCTTTTTTCATTATAGTGCAGCCGTGTTCGCGCTTGCACTTTTTCATTATAGTACAGACATGTTCTTGCTTGCATTTTTCTTGAGTTGGCTTGCCTTTTTTCATTATAGTGCAACCGTCTTTGTGCTTGCATTTTTCTTGAGTTGTGCAACCGTGTTCGGCTTGCCCTTTTTCAATATAGTGCAGCCGTGTTCGTGCTTGCATTTTTCTTGAGTTGTGCAGCTATGTTCGGCTTGCCCCTTTTTCATTATAGTGCAGCCGTGTTCGTGCTTGCATTTTTTCTTGAGTTGTGTAGCCATGTTCAGCTTGCCTTCCTTCTTTAAGTTGCAACCGTGTTCGTGTGGCAGTTTTTACTTGTGGCTCTACAGCAGTCATAGCACTTCTGACTGCTTTTATAAGCTAGCAGCTGGGGAACCCCTGGTGGCATTTTCTGCTCAACCGAGTTCCCGGGTCCATTCGCTCATCGACTCCAGCGTCAAAAGTGGCGTTTCCTGCTCGACCTGACGCTTCTAGTCAAGTAACCAGTAAGATGCTGGCCGTGCAGTGCTACAAAGCCTGTTTGGCCCTTCTCCAGTTGGAGGATGGACATGATCTTTGCCCCCCTTGTTTGGGGCCGGATCATCTGAGGGAGGCCTTGGCGGAAGCGGCCTGCCCCAACAGTTCCGTTCTGCCCTTGTCCCTGCGAACAGCTTGTTTGGCTGGTTCGAAGATTGCAAGCCAGCCTGTGAAGTGTGTGGCCTCAGAGGCCTTGGGGCCTCTACAAAAGCGGACCAAGAAAAGCTTCAGGGGCTCAGAAGGACTATCTGGGCAGGTGGCCCATCTCACCTCTGAGCTGGAACAGATGAAGGTGCTGTTGGAGTCCCTTAGAGAAGGGGGCAACACTGGTCTGACTGGGGACCCTGACCTGGGACAGAACATGGGCTCAGGGGCCTCTGCTTTTGAAGAGGATGTTATCTCCCTGGCAACATCCGGAACTGATTTTCAAGATCAGTTTGAGTCTGGCTCATGTGTGTCGACTGCTAGTTTGCACATCTCCTCTTGCTCTCAGCCAGAGGAGGACAGTTCAATAGTGGGTGCCTTGAAAACTGCTCTTGCTCGGTTGTACCTGGATGTTCCACAGAGCCAACCCGTTGCTTCCAGCACTTTCTTTAAACGTCCTTCTGCTAGGTCGTCCTTTATGGTTCCCCCTTCGGCTAAATACATAAAGGAGGTACATGCCTGCTGGATGGATACTAAGGCTTTTTCATGACCGACCGCAGATGGCAGGGCCCTGGTGGCCATGTAAGATATGCCCAAGTGGGGCTTGGGCCATATGCCTTCTGTCAAACCCGCCATAGTGTCCCTCATTGTGGCTCCGGATGAGGCTTTGAGGGCTAATGCCAGGTGCCCTCGTCCTCAGTGTCGGGTCACAGATGACTTGCTCTGTAGAGCTTATGACTCGGGAGCTTGATAGGGAAGACTGAGTAACTCGCTGTCGCATTGGTTACTTGGAAGGCTTAGCAGTTGATGTGCCTACTCAAATGCTGATGGGCGCTTCCCGTCATGCCTTTGTTCTTTTTTTCAAGGGAGATAGGCCATGTGTTATCTACCCTAGTCCAGGCACGTTACCAGGTTTGGCTGTTGCAGTCTCCCCTGACTGAACCCTGTAGAAGGACCCTGATGAGTCTTCCTGTAGTTTCTAGGGAGATGTTTGGTTCTGCTGCACTTGCGGCCTTGGAACGTTCAGTCCAGGCCACCCGTCCCAGACCGCAACTGGCCTGCCTTCATTGCAGACAATCTCGGTGTCCTGCTGGAGGTACCTTTGCATCCTCCTCACGCACTTATCCAACCTCGCCTACACCTTCCTTGGGGCAACCGCGGCCTGCTGTAGGGCCCGCTGCAGGGCCCACTCATAGCTAGGCTCTGCCCAGGTCAGGCTCCTGTTCCTCTTCAGCATAGGCAGCCCTCCCAACATCTTTCCCGCCCTCCTAGAAGCAAGGAAGCTCAGAAATTACATTTGGAGGCAGGCGGTGGGACACTTTACCCCATTTTAGCTCAACAGCTGGGCCACTCTCGTGTCTGATTAATAGGTTGTGTCAACACTATCTCGGGGTTACATGCTTCAGTTCTGCTGCCACCCTTCCATTCCTGGTCAGGTCAGAATGATGGCCATTCGTAACCAGGTGAAAGCCCAGGCATTGAACCACGAAATAGACGCCTTGCTGGCTAAGGCTGCTATGGTATCTGTCAACTCCCTGTGGGATCCAGGGGGCCTTTACTCAAAGTAGTTTTTAGTTCAAAGGAGTGGTGGACTACGGCCAATTTTGGACCCGAGAGGTCGGAACGTGTTTTCAAAAACCATTCCTTTCCACATGTTGAGCATCAGAAATGTACTCCAGGTAGTCTTTCCAGGCGACTGGTTCACCTTGGTTGACTTGAAGGACGCATACTTTCATGTACCAATTGTGTAGCACCATTTGGCAGTTTCTTCGCTTTGCATTTCAGGGCATGCATTTTCAATTCAGAGTTCTTCCATTCGGTCTTTCTCTGTCCCCCTGTGTGTTCACCCGTTGTGTGGCAGCAGCCCTGTACCCTCTACAGGTCAAGGGGTTGAAGATCCTGCCCTACTTGTATGATTGGCTGATCTGTGCACCAACACAAGCTCAGGCAGCTGTGGACACACAGATGGTGCACAATCACATGGACCTATTGGGTCTTTGTGTGAACTGGCAGAAGAGAAACCTAATTCCCTCTCAGGAGGTCACGTTCCTGGGAATCACAATGAACTCCCTCACTATGGCGGCTTGCTCGTCACTATAGCTTGTCAGCAGGATTCTGCAGATGCTACCCACCTTCCTGTCCAGCCGTGTACCCCCCTTCATTGCGTTCCTTAGTCTCTTAGGCAACCGGACTGCTGCCTCTATGGTGGTACCTTAGGGACTGTTGTCTCTGTGCCCCTTACAGCTGTGGCTCGACAGCCTGCGGCTGGATCCGACTCATGCAGTGCACCAACGCAGGAGGTTGCTGGTGTCCCCTCATTCCCTCGCATCACTGGCTCAGTGGCGAGATGCAGTGTTTATGGTGAATAGGGTCCCACTGGGCTCTCTGTCATCTCGGAGAGAGGTTGTCTGTACCGATGCATCCACTTTGGTTTTCTCCGGCAGGCATTGCCAGTCCCCTGGGTCAGGACGCACAGGAACATGACTGGCCCAGGATGCTAGTGTTTACTTTTCTGCCACTTCCCCCAATAGGCCCAACACTCCTGAGAGTCCTTCAAGAGGGGCATCAAGTCCTCTTAGTTGCTTCCCTCTGGCCTGGGAGAACTTGGTTTCCACTGTTACGCAGGCTCTGTTGCAGTTCTCTAATGCTTCTACCTCATAAAAAGGACCTCCTGTCACAGTTGGGGGGTCAGATCCTGCATCCCAATCCCAGTCGCCTCCGGCTCTGGACTTGGCCGCTACAGGGGCCGGCATTACCTTCTCAGAGTATGATGGGGAGGTCGCACATACAATGAATAATGCCAGGGCCCCTTCCACACGACTGGTACACGACACATAAGTGGAAAGGTTTCAGCAACTGGTGTCATACCAGACAGGAGGACCCTGTACACTGTCCTCTTTCTGTTATTCTTACTTTCCTTCAGACGCTACTTTCTCAGGGCCGGTTTCCATCCACTCTGAAAGTTTATGTTGCTGCCATCTCTTGCTGGCATACGGTGGTAGTGGGGAGACAGTGGGCCATCACAAGGATGTGTCCTTGTTTCTGAGAGGCGCCTGACGTCTGCACCCCCCCTCCCCCCTGCATGCCTCATCATGCCTGTGTGGGACTGCTCTCTGGTCCTCGCTGTCCTACGGTCTGGTCTGTTTGAATCCTTGGCGAAAGTGATATTTGAGTGCTTGTCTAAGAAGACCACGTTTCTCCTGGCCACGGCTTTGGCCAAACGAGTGGGTGAACTACATGTGCTCTCAACCCAGCTGGTTCGAGTGTTTCACTCTGGCCTAAAGTAGCATTCCTCCCTAAGGTGGTCTCATCTGTGACCCACTCTCTGCTCTCTAGCTTGCTCGCTACGATGCAGATGGTGCTGACGAGCCTCTCTGCTCTGTTCGGGCACTGGAAGCGTACGTCAGATGGACAGCTTCTCTGCGGCAGTCTGATAATATGTTTATTTGCTATGCAGGGCCTTGCAAAGGGTAGGCCCTGTCGAAGCAGTGCCTTGCGCTCTGGATTGTGGACGTGGTGGAACAGGCATACACTCTGCAAGGCTACCAGACACCTGTAGGGTACAATACCATTCCACCTGGAGCATTAGCGTGTCATGGGCCGCTATGAATGAGGTCACTCTGGAGGCTATATGTGCAACAGCCTCCTGGTAATCCCCAAATATCTTTGCTAGGTTCTACAGGGTAAACCTGGCTACCTTTCACCCATTGGAGGGGATGCTATCACAGCATCCATCTTCGTCTCAGTAAGGTGGGCATATTTAAATTTTGTTTCTTCTTGTGGGTGTGATTCCTCAGGACTCTGTTGGCAATCGTCATCCAGTGCTTTAAGCACCACTTCTGGCGGTCAGTAGGGCTGAAATAGAACGAAAGTTAGTAACTATGGTCCTATGAATCCCGGATGACCACCAGAGCGCTCGGTCCCTCAGAATCATCACATTTTGCAAGAAGATTAAGGGACTGGGCTACCGTTGTCAGAGAGTCAAAGTCAGAGTCAGAGAGAATTTATTGTCATTTGCACCGCATGTAGTACATGTGTTGAAAACGAGATTATGTACACAGGGTCCCAGTTACATCCAACAACAAATGCAAGAGAAAAACAATAATAACATCTAGGATTAACTAAGAGAGACATCACATCAGCTAGTAATACACTAAGCCCTAATGTAGTAGAAAAACATCATTATAAACAGCAGCACGAACATGAGCAGATGGTCACAGATGAACGCAGCAACAAGAAACAGATCAGTATCAGCATGATGTGACATTTTGCAGTGTTTATTCTTATTATTTATTTATTCATGAGTCTGACAGCCTCAGGGTAGAAGCTGTTCCTCAGTCTAGTGGTTCTACATTTGATGCTCCTCAACCTCCGTCCCGAGGGGAGTGGTGCAAAGAGTGAGTGTGCTGGGTGAGTGAGGTCTTTCATGATGCAGGTGGCTCTTTTTCTGCATCTGGAGGTGTAAATGTCTGTGATGGTGGGGAGACTGACTCCCACAGACTTCTGTGCAGCCTTCACCACTCTCTGTAGAGCTTTCCTCTCTGCAACTGTGCAGCCTCCATGCCACACGTTGATGCTGGAGCACAGGACGCTCTCCACTGCACACCTGTAGAACGAGGTGAGGACTGAGCTTCTCAGACCAGCTCGTCTCAGCCGTCTGAGGAAGTAGAGTCTCTGATGACCTTTCTTGATCAGGCTGGTGGTGTTATTGCTCCAGCTGAGGTTATCATTCATGTGTACACCCAGGTATTTGTAGCTGGAGACCACCTCCACCGCAGATCCACCTATATACAGTGGGGTGTGGGTGTGTTTGTTCCTTCTGAAGTCCACAATCATCTCCTTCGTCTTCTTCACATTCATGTGAAGGTTGTTCTCTTTGCACCAGCTCTCCAGATGTTCCACCTCCTGTCTGTAGCTGGATTCATCATTATCTGTGATGCATCCCACCACAGCTGTATCATCTGCAAACTTAACAATATGACAGCCTGGATGTGTGGCTGTACAATCATATGTGAGCAGAGTGAACAGAAGAGGGCTCAGCACACATCCCTGAGGAGAGCCAGTGCTGAGGGTGATGGTGGAGGAGGAGAAGTTGTGGATCTTCACGGACTGTGGTCTGTCTGTTAAGAAGTCTAAGACCCAGTTACAAATAGAGGGGCTTAGTCCAAGTGTGGATAGTTTGTCTATCAGTTTGTCACGTGCTTATATAGATTCACCGGTGTCCCGGGGGTCACACGTGACTATTTTGGCATAAATACTCGACTTGTGCATGCGCAAGAATGATCATTCAGTGCTTTAAGCACCGCATCTGGCTGTCATCCGGGATTCATAGAACCATAGCTTTTGTTAACCTTAATGTTGGTGCAAGATATTCGAGTGGGTAGGAATTACACTGTAGAGAAGAACAGATGTTGTTAGTTTATTTCTCATGTCTAAGGCAAAACAGAATGGCGGATCCTGGGGAGTGAAAAGATCAATGGTATCCACCAGAGGCAGTGGATGAGCCAAGGTGTGGCCGATGGTGGCCTTGGCCACCATAGCTTAATCTTCAGCCACCCCACCTTCTGCCTTTTTTCTAGCCGTTTTCGCACTGCACAGCCATCCCCGGACCAGCTCGTCCCGGGTTGCCCCTGAGCCCAGTCTGGCCCGCCCCCACACATTTCGCAGTGTGCGGAGAGCCGCCTTGAAGTGGGTGAGGAGTTCTTAGCCAACCCATTTCCTCACTTGGTTGAACTTATTTTACAACTCTTTTATTGGATAAAAAAGGAGTTTGTGTTAACCACAGGCATAACACAAACTCCTTTTTTTCATGCAATAAAAGACAAACGTAAAATAAGTTCATCCAAGTGAGGATCGAACCCGAGTCAAGATAAAGCTTGGAGTGGCAACCCGATGCGCTTCCAATGAACCACCGAGGCGTGTTGCTATTTCCAGGTCTGACGCTCGCTTAAAAACTTGAAGTGGGTGGGGAGTTCTTGTGTGCGCGCTTGGTGTTATTTACGTTCTAAAATAAGCTGATTTGTAATCAGTTATTAACAAAAATAAACTCAGAAACACTAATATATATATTCAGCTAACACATATTTTTTTAGCCGTTTCTGTAGTTATATTTTAATGAAATTCAGCTCGCGCTGAAAGGCAGAAATGCTCTGTATGGGT
The DNA here is from genome assembly GCA_038048925.1 of Garcialebias charrua. Lineage (NCBI taxonomy): Eukaryota > Metazoa > Chordata > Actinopteri > Cyprinodontiformes > Rivulidae > Garcialebias > Garcialebias charrua. The sequence continues at coordinate 16,744 of JBBPBX010016565.1, read as the reverse complement.
GCGCGATTCGTGTTATTTACGTTCTAAAATAAGCTGATTTTTAATCAGTTATTAACAAAAATTAAACTCAGAAACACTAATATATATATTCAGCTAACACATTTTTTTAGCCGTTTCTGTAGTTATATTTTAACGAAATTCAGCTTGCGCTGAAAAGCGGAAATGCTCTGTATCGGTGCACGCTTCGTGTTATTTAAACTGGGCCCGGGAGCTTGGCCCGCTTAGAACCTCCGTCGGTCGGGTTCTAATACTCGGTCTGATGCCAGTCCGAAAAGGCAACTGCGAACAAGACAAACCCGGGTTAGAAGCCGGGTCGTGCCGGGCTGGGCTGGGGAGGGCTGTGCAGTGCAAAAACGGCTTCTGTGGCAGCACCCAAATTGTACAACAGCGTCCCTCTATCTGTGAAGCTCTCTCAGTCAGTAGATCAGTTTAAGTCCAGACTTAAAACACATCTGTTCTCCCTGGCCTTCACTCAAATTATTACTTGATTGACCTGAGTTTTGGGGAAATTGCAGCCAATATGCAATAGCTGTCTTGGGTTTTATTAGTATTTTACTGCAGATTTTATCATACTTTTATCTTTTAAACAATTTTATTTTTTTATCATATTTTTGTCACATTTTACACTCTGTTTTTTTCCTTTTGCTCATCACTCTGTTCACTGTTTGACTTTTCTTCTCTGCTCTCTTGGGGTTTTTCCTCTGCTGCTTCTGCCAGCCTCTTTACATGCCACACCTCTCTCTGATTGCTGCTGATGGTTTCCACCTGTTTCTGGGTGTATACTGTATATACTTCCTGCTTTCTCCACCACAATGCCAGATCAACTGATTGCTTCCAGCCACAGTTATCCAGCGTACTCTCCTTGTTCACAGCTCTTTAATCTTGATCCATGCCTGTTTCCCTCGACCACACTTTTTTCCTGTCCCTTTTTGTACCTTAGCCTTCTGATCTTGTTAACAACCTATGCCTGTTTTTTGGATTTCACCTTTGCCGATCCCTATCGGTACCGTCTCCTCTTCAGATCCAGTGTATGAATCCTGCTCATCCTCAAATACGCCTCTGGATTTCCCTTGGTCTCTGCAGCTCTGTATCTCTGCTGGAGCGCCCCGTTACAAGAAAGGTTAATGTTTCACCAGACCGTCTGTATTCAGATAACTACTTGTTATTCTGCCAAACACTAATCGTTCCCCTCTGTATCATTTTAAATACAGTTCCTGCCCCTGGACCTGAGACACCAGAAGCTGTTTATTTATTCAATAAACGTTTTAAAAACCCTTCTGAGTTTATGTGTAGGATCCTCTGCCATCAGATCTCCGACAATTTTATCATATTTTTTCTATGTATTCTTGTGAACCACTTCGATCAACTGTGGTTGTTTTTAAATGTGGTATATAAATAAACGTTGAATTGAATTGGATTTTATTCAGCCAAGCATCCCCAACGACCCAAACAGGTGTATCCCAAAGCAGATGTGTCAGAGCGGTCTGAGTAATACAGAAGAATACAGGTAGAAACAGGGTTTAAATGCTCTTTTATGGCCATGAAAGGACAAACACCCCCTCGGCTCCGATCTTCTGCCCGTTTTATACAGCCATACATCCCCAACCATTAATAACTAATAAATAAAAAAATCTGGGTTTGGACCTATAATTATTGTTAATTCATCGGGTCGGGTGGGGTTCAGAAATGATGACTTGCTGGCTGGGGCCAGGTCGGATCTGAATTTTTGGGCCCGAATGCAACTCTACCCAGAACTAACTCTAGCTCAGGGGCCTCCCTTGCATTACCTGTGTGCTGAGTGGTTGTCCGTTGCGCAGCCAGCGAATGGAGGGTCGTGGTTTTCCAGCAGCCAAACAGGTCCAGTGAAGTTCTGAGCTGATCTCCACCTCTGAGTCACTCATCACTTGCAGCCACTCAGGCTGAGCTGAAGCGGTAGGGTGAGGAGACAACATTAGGACCATAATGAAAGAACTAAACTGATACTAACAAACATCTTAGACATTTCTGCCACCTTGCACGCTGACACGTCCCTGGTAAGAGTCACTACCCTCAGAGTTGGAGGCTTCACATTCATAAAGACCCTCATCATCAAAGGAGAGTTCAGGGAGGACAAGGGTGGGACTTTGTGTTGTTGAGCCGGCTTTGGATGGCATCAAACCATCGATCTTACGCCATCGAATTTTTGGAACTGGGCTGTAGAAAAACAGAAAAAAAGAAGAAAAAAAAAAACCTCTGAGATGACACAATGAAGTATGAATATTTGAACGTTTGTCTAGTTGACATTAAAAAGACCAGTGTGAACCACATAATACTGCTAAACAGGCTAAGGGATATAGGACTCTGAAAACGGTTTAGCCTGATTTAATAGTCAATGCTCTGATCGCCTACAGTCAGTGAGGGTGGAGGGTCTTTTCTCTGATCCCCACCCCCTAACAGTGTCCCACAAGGAAGCATTTTGGGCCCTTTTTTTCTTTCAATATTTATCTATATAATGTTCCCCTTCCAGCAGGTGATTCTCAGGTCCATTTATATGCTGATGATACCATTATTTATACATCAGTCCTTTTCTGACAACTGTTCTGTGTTCATTGCAGCCTAGCTTGATTAGGATCAACACACATTCACTAGTCTACATTTGGTTTTGAACACAGATAAAACTAAATGTATGGTTTGAAACAGAAACCTGCCTAGTAACCTAGTCAAGTTACTAGGGTTGGGCATCGAGAATCGAGAATCGTTCGGAACCGGGACTAACTGTCCGGTTTTCCCGGAATCGTTCATAATATTAATTTGCGATTCCTATGTTCGATGCTAATACGCCGACCGGAAGTAGCCGCCAGCCGCCGAAAACCAACGAAGAAGAATCCACCGGAAGTGTGCATCCGTGGCGCGGTCGAAAGCGTGGCTTAACTTTAATAAAATGACCAGTCAGGTCAGTGCAGCACTTGCAATAATTTTCTATCATGCAAAGGAGGGTGGAGAAGTAAAATAGTGTCCCATCTTTGACGCGCTCCACCGGATTATTTTCGCTTCGTGTCCGACCGGAAGTACAGAGTGGTCCGTCTGCAAAACGCTTTGCCGGACTTTTCGCTACCTCTTCTCCGTCTCTATTAGGTAAATAAAACTATAAACTACGTCTCATACCAACATTAAGGCAGCTAACAAGTTATACTCCACTTAAAGCGATAAGTCAGCTCAAATACAAACACGATGCTAACATTAGCTCGTATTCTTTTTCTTAGACAAACAACCTGAAATGGCTTCACAGTGTTCACCAGTGTCCAAGGTAAATACATCAGTGTAACTGAATGAAGAGTGCCACAGAACAGTTACAGCATATGTTGTGAAAAGGTTGCATCCCTTTTCAGATGTGGATTCAACTCCTGTCATGGATTGCACTCAGACACATAACTACTATAGTTAAGCAAATCCAACACTTATTAACATTCTTAATCCGTATAAAGTTCTCTCAGTGTCTTTTAAAAATGTTTTAATGTCTCTATTTCATTATTATATAATTGCTGTTTATGTTCTCTTTCATTCCATTATGAGTGAATGTCACAGTTTGAAGAAGTATTGAATAGATTAGTTAGGCAATAACAACAGAGCTAATAATTGTATACATTCTTAATCTTAAAAATGATTTAATAATCTCTTTTTACTGATAATACTGAGGAATCTGTTGTTTGTTTAGGAACCTCCCTGCAGTCTGTCCAGAAAGTCTCCACTGGACGAGCTTTTTGCTGAAGAAGAGGCACAACGTAATGTCACAGCTCCATGTCCATGAAGAAACAAATGGAGAGAGGGCTGCAGATACCAGGACATCCCACCAGCTGTTCTGTCTGAGGATCCTGCTGCTGGTGGTGGAACCAGGTTAGCCCATCAGTGGGAGCTCAAACAGAAGTTCAAATTATTTAATTCTGAAAGAACTCTGGCTAACTACTGTTGCTCTTTTATAACATGGAGTTAAACTCAAAGTAGTCTCCTCAGATAAATAGTGTTACCATTATTTTTATATTAAAGTTTCTGTTAACTTCTTATGTTTATATTTGATTGTTTCTGTTCAGTGCCCTGAGACAACTTGTGACTTGGAGCTATACAGTATAAATAAACTGAACTGAATTGAATTGACATGTCTTTTTTTAACCCCACCAAAAAAAGAATCGGAACCGGAATCGCTCAAATTCAAACGATGCCCAACCCTACAAGTTACCCTTTAAGATTTCTTCCTGAAATGGTTCTGAGACGGATTTCCTCAGAAGCTATAAATATCTCGACATATGGCTTAACAAAAAAACTCTCAAAGGACAGCCAAATAATTGTCTTGAAGTCAAAAGTAAAATTCTGCATTGACTTTCTTTTTTGCAATAAATCTTCTTTCACACACTCTGCAAAACATCTTCTGGTTAAAATGACAGTGCTTCCAATCCTGGATTATGGTGATGTGGTTTAAACATCTACCTCAAAAACTCTCCCTCACAAACTGGATGTTATCTAATCATCTAATTTTTCCCCCCTTTATAGATGGCCTCCCTTCTCACCTCACAGCTATCCTCTTCACACCTATACTGTATATACAGTATATATATATACACATACATATATATACACATATATATATATATACATATATATATATATATATATATATATATACATATACATAT
>JBBPBX010016565.1:0-11957 GCA_038048925.1 Garcialebias charrua | reverse complement strand
ATATGTGTGTATATGTGTGTATATATATACATACATACATCATACATTCATATTCAGTCATATACCCATCTACATACCTACATGCGATACCTGTGTGTGTATCCCTGCATCTATTAGTGTGTGGTTGTAAGCATGCATAAATGAATAAGGCTTCTCTAATAGAACATTCAATAGTGACCGTGAAGCATCAGAGATCCGCCCCCAATTTGTAAATGGAGTTTCATGTAATACACTGTAATCTGTACTCCCTGATAAACTGTCCATCTCTTCATTTTCGCAAAATAATTACAGTAACAGGTTCTTGTTTATTTTCAAAACACTCATTTGAAAACCCCCATTTTACCTACAGTCACTCCTTACTGTCCACAAACCAAATCAAAGTTTGTGTTCTAGTAAGCTCATCAATTTCCTCACACCTAAAGCATGCACCTCCTTTGGTTGCTCCTTCTTCAATTTCTCTGCTGCAGATGACTGGAACCATCTGCAGCAGACCCTAAAGCTTGACTCATTAATTTCACTCTCTTTTAAAAACTCAATCCACTCACAAGATCACTGTACTTGCTTTCAGTTTTACTTTGTCAATGTTTTTATTAGTCCCATGCTTTTTCTTTAATTTTTGTATTGTATGTTTCAAAAATGTTGATTTATACTGTTTGTTTGGTGTTTTTATGCTTTTATTGTTGCTGTTTTAAGTCTAATTGTGTTGCTGCCTCTTGACCAGGTCATCATTGTACTTTGTAAATGAGAACTGGATCTCTATTGACCTGCCTGGTAAAATAAAGGTCATTATTATTATTATTATTATTATTATTATTATTATTATTATTATTATTATTATTATTATTATTATTATTATTATTATTATTAGATAGAAACCAATCATGTAAAGTTGGACATACTTCAAGTGTTTGGAAGAGAAAACGACCCAGTTATGGCTTGAAGTTAAAATATGATTACGGTAAACATATCAATCCATATCACCCGCCACCTTTCATGCAAGAGTTGTAAACAAACTCCTCCTGTCTTGAGAAGGGATGGGTTGAACCTTGTTAATGTCTATGTGCAATTTCTGTGACATTACGACATCTGTTAGCCCTCATAGTTTGTGTTACGATTGACTTTCAGCTACTAACGCACCAAATTTAGCCAAATTTAGTATCTATAACATCAACTATAACAACAATTTCCTTTTCTGGACAAGACATCCCCCTCTCCACCTCTGTTACAAATCTTGGAGTTAAAATTGACTCTCATCTTACATTTGAAAATCACATTAAGCATCTGTTTAAAACTGCTTCTTCCATCTTCGAAACATCTCCAGACTTCGCCCATCTCTAACTTTTTCTGATGCTGAGAAACTCGTCCATGCTTTTGTCTCCTCCAGGCTCGACTACTGCAACTCCCTGTTTATTGGAATCCCTGGTAAATACCTTCAGAAGCTTCAATATATTCAAAACAGTGCAGCAAGGATTTTGTTGAGAGTTCGTAAATTTGAACATATTACGCCCATTCTCCATAACCTTCATTGGCTTCCTGTCACCTACAGAATTCAGTACAAAACTGCTCTCATTACACATCAATGCTTACACGGAACTTCACCAGATTATCTAAAGGACATTCTTGATTCCATACTCATCCACCCGGTCTCTGCGGTCACAGAACAGTAATCTCCTTCACATTCCGAGAACCAAATTAAGGACCATGGGAGACCGGGCTTTCAGTGTGGCTGCCCCCCGCCTGTGGAACTCTCTTCCTGACTGTCTGAGAGCCCCACAGTCTGTGGTTGACTTTAAGAGCGGCTTGAAGACCTTTCTTTTTAAGCGAGCCTACTCTGCCTCCTCATGATTCTATCTTTGATCTTAGTTGATACTGTTATTGATTTTACTTGTTTTATCACTTGTTTTATTTTACCTTTAATTTTGTTGCACTTTGTAGCACTTTGTAGCACTTTGTAGCACTTTGTAGCACTTTGAGATTTTCATTAATGAAAAGTGCATTATAAATTAAATTCATTATTATTAGTAGTAGTATCTGTAAAACTAATTGAGTTAAAGCCATTTTTGTGACTTTGTGTCAGTTAGCTGTGGTAGCCAGCCACAAATGTAGATTGTAGATGTACATCCATTGATTACTTTCTGAGAGGTTCACTAAAATCTGTCCACGGATCCATGAGATCCTTTGTTAACTGTAAATACACACATGGACAAATAATATTCTGTCCAAAATCAAAAGGTGGGTGTTTAAGGTCTGATTTTCTGAGCGGAAACTTACTTTCCATAAGCGAAGCATTCCAACATGGCAGTGTGTCCAGCCAAGGTGTAGGTCTCTGAAGGGAAATGCACTTTGATGCTTGGAGCAGATTTTCTGGGGCTGGCTGAAATAAAATTAAAGATTAAATGTTCATTCTTGAAATTATTTTACATAGGCTGACATTTGATGTTGTGAATTTGTATTTTTCATAAAGCAAACAAACACTAACAAACCCACTTTAAAAAAAAAATGTAGTTCCAAAAAAGTTTTGTCTGTTTTAAAGCCAACTAAAATATAGAAACAGCAATCCTAATGCATAATCAATAACCCAGGTAGAAAAATCTAACAAAGTTAAATCAGGTCCGAGTTCATTATGGCGGCGATGTATTGAACCACAGTTTGCTGGGCTCCCATCTTCTCAAAGAAAACAGAAGAAACTGCCTTTTGTAAGGTCATTCTCATCGCCACTGTAAAGGGGTTAAAGGGGGGGTCAGTTTAATACTGACCTCCTTTTTACCTTAATTAATTTACTTATTCAGATTGAATAGTAAATTCACGGATTCTCTTCTTTTTCAGTTTATTCAATATTTCTGTGATCTTTATGATGGATAAATAAACAGAGCCATTAAGTGACAAAGACGTTAACTTAGTTTGATATGTCAAAGAGACACTATCATTTATTTAGAATAAATCAACTAAATTAACACCATTACACTTGATTGACATGATTTCACTTTCTTTCAATTTAAAACGTCAGCACACTTAAATTCAACACAACAGACATAAATATTGGATGTTAACATATTTAGTCTGTGGGCTCTTTTAGCTTAAAAATATAGTTTCCAGCTTAGATAGAGAGGGGAAAGAGTAGGAGGAATAAGAGGTTGGAGAGATTAAGTTATTTATCTCGAGTGTAACCAGAGATGACACATTCCATCCGACTTCGGCTAAATCCCAGGTACGTTTGTAAACCGCTCTTTACCTTTTGACGATGCGTCTGATAAAGATATTGCCAGCCTCCCAGGTGCACGGAGTCCTTCCGGCCCTCGTACGTCTGAACTGGTCGTTTACTTCCAACGTCTCCTCGGATCCGCGTCAGCCGTCAGAAACATGTGGCAGCTTCTGGCTGACTTCAAGACGAGATGTTTCTCAAAGGAAGTTCATTAAGAACTTTGGAGCTTTTGCTCGGGGAACTGGATGGAGACGTCCATCAGTTCTAGCTGACAAGTTAGTCTTTGGCTCTTGACCAAGCTTGACCAGCTGCAAGGCAGAGAGCTTTCAGGTCTCCGTCCATTCAAACTCTTTGTCCATTCAAAGACTGAAGCGTTTCCGCACAGTTAGAACTTAAAAGCAGGAACACAGAGAGGAGTTCACTTGCTTTATCAAACCCAAGGTTACAAGCCAGCAGCAGAGAGAAATGTTTAGGAAAAAAGACAGATAACGCTGGAGCCCTGCTCATCAGACTGTCTCTGAGTTTCTAAACAAAACCGTCCGGTCTCTGTGACCCGAAGGCTTCACCTTTAAACACAGCAGTGAAGACAGTAATTAACACATTTCAGAATAACACAGCATAAAAGCACATATCATGAAAATGAGAAAAGTTATTCTTGATTACATTAGAATAAAATCAAGATATAGAAATAGTCTCTTTTAGTGACTATATGTCCTCAGATTATAACTAATGGAATAATTGTGTTAAATGTCCTGCTTTACTGAGAGGTCAGTAAAGGTCATCACTGGACAGTTCAAAAGTACACAGGTGTCTTAAAAGTGGACAAGGTCATGTCCACTACATCTCCCCCCTTTTGGAAGCCATCGCCAGTCGTTGGGGATGGGGTCCAACACGAAAGGAAACCTTGAACTGTCTCTGATCTTGAAGTAATCCGGCGAGTGGAAAAGAAAAAATCAAAAATTATAATCCCATAAAGTTTTTGGAACTTCCATACTGTTCGTAGGTAATCCCATTGCGGTAAGCTTTTAATCCCTCGGAAAACTGAGTCTGTTAACTCTTGGAAAACAAAGTCTGTGATCCTTTGGAAAACAAAGTCTTATAATCCACAGCGGTAATCCCACAGCAGTAAATCCACAACGATTAGTTTTGTTGATTGATCAGCAACAATTGTTTTCATAATCAGCATGTAGAGGGGATCCCTCGATTGACGCAGAGGAGGCGATCCTTGGATGAAGGTTGAAGACCAAGCGTTGGAGCTGCAGGTCCCCACATCGAAGGTTGTTGGCTGGTTGGTCTCCAGTCAGTGCCACTCTGGTTCTATGTGTCATGCAATTATGTGGTTTTAGGTGGGCTTATGATTGGGATTTTACATTAGGCCCTACCTATATGCACCTGGTATGTAAGCTATCATGGTTTAGATCAGCTATAATTACCAATTAAGGGGTGGATCAATTCTGTAAATTAGATATAGGGATCTATACCTATAGAATTTTGGAGGGCTTCTGTAACGAAGGCCTCTAATTCCAAACTATTCCTCCATTCATTACTTAGTTTAGGTTAAACTAAAGTAGAAAAATGAAATATAGTTTGATCTAAATGTCTGTTGTCTTTTAGACGAACGACGTAGGATTTGGTGTACCTAATAAATTTTGAAGTCTATGGCGAGACTCATCAAAATGAATAGATAATCTAGAATAGAAACGATCGAATCGGTTCAATTTAGAAATCGTGAGGCCAGTGTAGTTTATGGTACCTTGAGTAGCTTTAAACTACATTGACTCTTCAACGGTTGAGATTTAACAAAACGAACTGCATGTTGGCATAGTTAGATCCATCTTATGCATTAATCAATGTTAATACAAAACCTTTTTTGGCTGGGAGTGTCCAGAACCACAACAATATCTCAAATAATGACAACAGTAATGACTAAACAACAAGGAAACAACGTTTCACTGCTTCGACACACTCTTGTCGTCAGATTCCAAAGTGCAACACACAAGAAAACAGGTCTCAACTTTATGACCGAGGTCAACTTAAATCTTGTGGATTTAAATGGTTGTTAAGATTAGTTTTTGTTGTGGGTGTTGGACTTAGCGTTTCTAAGTTCAAGTTGGACAATGCGACTTATAGGGTGGGAAATATGGTAGTTTAAACCTGATTAGTTTATTTACTAACTTGTGTTTGGACGACCTTATTATCCCATGAAGTCGGTGAGTTTGTGAGATCTTTGTCTTTTGTGGAGTCATTGAACGCCTTGTAAGGTTTGATCTGATTTCGATGTACCCATTTAGCAATTGGCTCTTTGCGGCCTTTGCTGATTTTGATCTCGTAGACGACTGAGGACACTTTGTCTGTTATCAGATGAGGTCCAGTCCACCTGGGCATTAGTTTGCGGGCGAGAGTTCCGGTCCCGGACTCTCCTTTCCCGGTTGCTGGGGCGAACGTATAGTACCAGACTCTGTCTCCCACTTGGAGTTCATTGTGAGAGGCCTTCTGGTCATAGTACGCCTTGCGTCCTTCAGCGGACCTTTCCAGGTTTTTCTGGGCGAAAGCAAAAGTGTTTCTGAGGTGTACATTCAAATCTTTCATGTATTGTTGTGTAGTGTAGGCTGTCGCCATGACGGCGTCGCCTGGTTGGTACAACAGGTGTAGAGGGAGAGTCATCTGTCGACCGGTCATCATCTCGAAGGGAGAGATGCCAGTTGATGTGTGTGGAGTGGCTCTTATGGCCATGAGGACCAGAGGGAGTTTCACATCCCAGTCCTTGTGGTTTGCAGCCACGTATTTCTTCAAAATACTCACCACAGTTCTGTTTGCTCTCTCAACTTGGCCTGAAGCCTGTGGGTGGTAGCCGACATGAAAGTTGGCCTTGACGCCTAGCGTCTTCCACAGTTCTTTCATCACTTCACCTGTGAAGTGTGTACCTTGGTCTGAGTTCACCCGAAGGGGAAGTCCAAACCTTGAGAATATATGATTCATTAACAACATAGCAGTTGTTTGTGCTGTGTCGTTAGGAGCTGGTAGGCATTCTACCCATTTGGTAAATGCACAGGTTACCGTGAGAAAATATTTATTTCCTCTAGAGCTCTTAGTGAGTGGTCCAACCCAGTCGATCTGGAGGTCAGACCATGGGAATGCAATGCCTCTGCTTTGCAGTGGTGCTCTGTGAAGTGGTCTGGTTGGCTGAAACTGGCCACAGACCACGCACCCTTCAATGTAGTCCTTGACATCCTTTTTCATTCCAGGCCAATAGGCAATTTGTTTTAATGCCGTCAGCGTGGCTTTATCTCCTTTGTGTCCTGCGGACGGGAGATCATGGGCATGAACTAACATCACCCCCCTTTGGTCATGGGGAACCACGAACACAGGTGAGGACGTTGGTCCATGAGCGAAAGTCAGGATGCCCTTGAGTAGTTTAAGCTGTTTGCGCAGCTGATAAAGGACTTTAAGGTCTGGATCGGAATCCAGTTCGTCTTTAGACGGAGTGTTCTTGTCCGGATCAGTCAGATACAGTATCATGGAGTTGATAGCAGGATCCGACTTCTGAAGTTGGATGATGTCAGGGTCAGTCAGTGCGGGTCGTACGGAGACTGCGTTGTCAGCAGGTTTGTCCGCGGCCTGTGCACGTGTGACTGCCATAACCTCAACAGCAGGTTGTGTTGACAGAGTCTTGATCAACCAGGAGGAGTCGAAGGACCATAGAGGACCTTCGTCGGCTCCCTCTTTGGCTAAGGAATCTGCAATGTCATTGTAGTGCTTGTCATTGCCTGGGACTCTAGAATGACCTGGAACTTTCTTCCAGTAGATCTGTAAGTCGTGTGATGTCACCAAGTGATCACATGCCATGAAAAGCTCTTTGTGTTTGACTACTTTTCTGTCGCTTGTTAGGAAACCGTTCTGTTTCCACACAGCGAGGTGACAAGCGAAACTCAAGCGAGCATAGTTAGAGTCAGTGCAGATGACTAGCGTCTTGATGGAGCGTGCTACTACCATCTGGAGAGCTATTAGGATTCCTGCAATCTCAGCGTACTGAGAAGTCTGAGAGCCTAATTTGTAGCTGAATGTAATCTGTTCCTGGTCTTGGAGGAGGACCCCTCCAACACCTGCCCTACAGATTTTGTCGCGGAGGAATGAAGATCCATCCACGTACAATGTTGTCATATCTTTGCAGATATTGTCATCAAAGAAGTGGTGGTTCGGGTCTTCAGTCACAGGGGTTTTTTCCTCAGCCAACGGCTGGGTTGCCGGTACATCTTGTGTACACTTTTGGCAGAGTGCCAAGTCCGTCCCCAGACGTGACTTCTTGTTTTGACCATAACGTATGTCTAGGTTAAAACTTTGAAGCGCCATGAGCCACGTTGCAACACGTGAGTTTGTCACCACACCATCTCTGATGCGTTGGCTGTTCAGGAATGTCACTGGCTGGTGTTGTGTTTCCACAATGATTTTCTGTCCACCAATGTAGCTGGAGAAATGTTTTACTGCCCACACTGTGGTCAGTAAAGCTTTCTCACAGTCTGAGAATCTCAACTCGGGGCCTGCCATCGTTTTGCTGGCATAGGCCACTACACGTTTGTCTCTGTCGTGTATTTGGTATAGACCTGCACTTATGCAATGAGCTGAGAAGCCCACTTCCAAGTAAAACTCTTTGTTGTAGTCTGGGTAGACTAAACATGGGGCTGACTTGATCCTGTTTATAAGAGCGTCCATAGCCTGCTGCTGTTTGTCAGTCCAGACAAATGGAACGTCTTTCTTAAGGAGTTCAGTCAGTGGCTTTGCAAGGTCTGCATAGTTCTCTATGAACTGGTTCGAGTAGTTACACACGCCAAGAAAACTTTGTAGTTCTTTGAGACTGGTGGGGACTTTGAGATTGTCAAGGCCTTGGGTGCGAGTCAGCTGTGGTTGTACTCCGTCTGGACCTACAAGTAGGCCAACGTAGTCCACCTTGGTTCTGCACCACTGGCACTTCGACAGTGATATTTTAGCACCAGCAGTTGTTAGCTGATTCAGAACGTGGTCGATCTCAGCCAAATGTGAGTCCAGTGTTGGCTGCCTCAAGAGGACATCGTCCACATAAATCAGTGTCCCACGCTCGTGGGCGTCTGGACATGCCTTGTTCAAGAAGATGTTGAACTCTGCAGGTGAATTAGCGTAGCCAAAGGGACACCTGTTAAAGGTGTATTGACGGCCACCAAAAGTGAAAGCTAGTTTGTATTGATCCTTGTCACGCACAGGAATGGTCCAAAAACCAGAGGCGATGTCAAGGGTCGAAAAGTACTTACCATTAGTGACCTTGGGCAACTCCTGTTGGAGCTGCGTCATAGGCCATCTGGATAAGGGAACTTGTTTGTTTAGCTTTCTGTAGTCTATAGTAAGTCTCCACTTACCATTAGGTTTTAACACCGGCCATAAAGGCGCAGAGTAAGTGCTGTTACAGTATCGGATGATACCTTTTCCTAACAGGTCAGCAATGATTTCCCTGATAGGTTGATGTGCTGCCAGAGGAATCTTGTATTGTCTGACAAATGCAGGTGGAGCATCAGGCGGGGTTGGAATGCTCACTGTGTGGAGCGTGGTCAACCCACAATCCATCGAGTCAGTTGAGAATGATTTTTCATATTTTAGCAGAACTTTGCGAAGTTTGTCCCTGTCTTCATCAGTTTCCAAGGCGTCGGCCTGAGCGACCACCTGGTCTATCTGTGAAGCAAATGAGAGCGGTTCTTGTTCTCTGGGGAGCTCCAGTGAGTCCCCTTCAGTGTCATAAAACCTGTCAACAGGTAGTGCACTGTAAGTTTGAGGGCCTAGACTTTCTCCTTGGTTGAAACCGAACCTGTGGACAATGTCCCGGTCGGACTCAGTGGGGGAGAAAAGAGCTATGGCCTGTGTTGGTTTTGTGAACAAGACTCGCCCCGAATGATGACTTGGGATCAAGTTTTCTGGGAGTCCTCCCAGAAATGGAATGCTTAGTTCAAAATCATGAAAATCAGTAGAGATCAACCATCCTAGCTGTGAGCGCTTTGGGATCAGTACCTCTTCTGTGCTCGTGTTACACACAGCGACAGTCGTGGTTCTGCCGTCGAGGGTCACTTGGCATGTGGCCTCCATGGACAGTCCTAAGTTGAAAAACATAGGAGATGGTTGAAAGCATGCCTGTTTTGTTCTAATAGCCTGTCCTTTCATGATGTGAATCATCACCGGCTTGTTCATAACCTGAGGTGGCACCACAGTGTTATGGCTGTTAGCAACCTGGCAGACCTCTGGAATGGTCTGTCCAGCCTTAAGGTTCTCTGTGGTTAACACAGGAGAGTCCTTCGTGGCTGTATCTAGTGACCACAGTGCATTGTTGTTGACGTCCACTCGGACACCTAATCTTACCAAAATGTCGGAGCCTATGTAGGTTGCATGTGGTAAGTTCGGGACCACGAGGAACGGGTGATCCAGTTCTCGTTGGTTCCAGATTAGTTTAAGGTCAATGATCCCTTTAGCAGTCATTACCTGTTTATCGTTGGGGTCTAACGGGAAGCGGAAAGCCTTTTTGTTCATTCCGAGACCCAACTGTTTCTTAACCAAGGTTCCAAAGAAAGCTTGGCTGATCGCTGATTTCTCCGTCCAAGGGGACAGAACAGCATCATCGGTGTGGGATCCTTGAATCTCAACACCTTTGACTACCTGTGGTAGGTAGTGTTCGGTGAGTGCCAACTGTTTCAGCTCGCAGAGGGGGCTCTCTTGTTGGACCTCTACTGCCTCACCTGTAGTTGGAGGTTCACCCACAGGGATTGTGCTCTCGTCTGAGCATTCCCTTTTGCCTTCCGCGGTACCTGCCGTTAGACGGTCAGTGTTACTCTGTGTAGGCATATCGATCGGCAGTGGTTGACTCACTCTGGTCCACATTGTCTGATCGCCATAATCTATAACCGCGTCGAAGCGGTTTATAAAGTCTTGGCCAACCAAAAATGGGCATGAGTCAACGGTGGACACGTATACCGGGTGGTATAGTGTCGTCTCACCAATCTGCATGTGAACCATTGCTATAGCTGTTAGGGTTGTACTCGTCTCCGAGAGACCCTGCAAAACTATAGCACATTCTCTGAGGGGTATTTCCCTGTCAACACCGCTAGCGGCCAGCCGCAGCTCTTCTAACAGTGTGGGTGACATAACGGATATGTCTGCCCCACCATCCAAGAGGGCCTCTTTTCTGAGGATCCCTTCCAACGTGATGGACAGGTAAGCCTTCTTAGCGGGCCCCTTTCTGATAATGTCACACAGGAACTCACCAGGTTGTCTCCGACGTTTATCACGCCTACCCCTGACTGTGTGACCTTCATTTATCAGTACTGTTAGTGCAGACACACATGGGTCTGACTGTTCAGTTCGTGGCGAGCCACTTTCAACGGTGAGTGAGCTTTCCCCCCCTTTTTCTGACGAGGGGTGCTCAGGCTCCGTAACAATGAAGTCATGGTTACAGTCAACGTTCTGTTGACTGTCACATTCTGGACTGTCAACGATTCGACTGTCATTACCCTGATTGTCAGCATCCTGGCCACCAATGTCTTGGTGACTGCCAGCAACTGTGGCATTGTTGTTGTTAGAATGTTCAGAGTTACTATCAATGATAGTGCTACACATCACACCGGGTTTGTTCTCATTTTTAGTATTTTCCCACGTGTCGAACATCTGACGTATTTCCTCCTTGACTTCTGGGGACAGAGGGCTACGGCCTTTCCTCCGGGACTTCTGCGATTTTTTGTCTGTCTCGGACTGTTCAGTTTGAGGGGTAGGGGGAGCAGGTCCACGGCGTGGGGGCCCCTTCCGGGCCCAGACTGGCTTCGGGTGTCCCCTCTGGGACCACCCTTGGTTCGGGGGTTCCTGCTGGGACCACCCTTGGTTATATGGGTTACCCTTGTACCCATAATCTTTACTCGTTGGACGCGCACCCCCCTTTTGATCCTTTTGTTCACCCTCCGTGTTTTGCTTGAGCCACCTTGGGTTTTTCCTCAAGCGGACACCCCCACTTTGTGGTTTGTCAGGGTGAAAGGTCTGTTTCTTTTCGCCTGTCGGTGGATAGGGAGCTGGTGCTCGCGTCCCTTCCAGTTCCAGCGATTGGGAGTCGGCTCTCGCACTCGTGAACACCTCTACGGGTGTTCTGCATTCCATGCGGGCCTCGAAAACATTTACGGCGCATTGTTTCATTTCCTTGATGGTCTTGTCTCTGAAATTAGCCATCACTTGAACTGACTCTTTTATATCAGGGTGGAGGTTTTTACCGAAAAGGTATTTAAAACCTACGTCGTCCTCCATGCCCGGTTCATTGCGATTACCAAAGAAAGCCTGGAACATTCTCTGGTAATATGCCTGTGGATGCTCCTTCTTACCTTGCACGACCTTCTCGGCATCAGGGTAGCCACCAGGCCCCATGTTTGGAGTGAACTCTCGTATAAGAGTATCACGCAACAGTTTGTAATCTGTTTTTATGGCGTCCGGTTGGCGAACAATGAAGTTATATACAGGCCAGTCTGCGGTGAGCCTGATCAGCGCAATTTTATCCTCAGCAGTAGCATTTGGAAAATTACCCAGCTGGAAATCAAGAGAGTCTAGGTAGTTCTTTGTATAGATTGAACCCAACGGCCCTGGCTCAAAGCGTTGAATGTATCTAGAAAGCTTCTGGAGTTCAGGTATTGGAATAGAAAGTTTAGCATCATTGCTATTCCCATTTACCTGTGATCCATGTGCAGGTGTTGATGTTGAGGACGCAAGT